>PVIU01003927.1:24074-67293 GCA_004026605.1 Ondatra zibethicus | reverse complement strand
ATTGTTTTGATTTGCATTTCCCTGATCGCTAAGGAACTAGAACATGACCTTAAGTATCTTTTGGCCATTTGAACTTCTGTTGAGAATTCTCTGTTCAGATCATTACCCCATTTTTTAACTGGGTTATTTAGAATTTGAATGTCTAGTTTCTTGAGTTCTTTATATATTTTGGAGATCAGACCTTTGTCTGATGTGAGCTTGGTGAAGATCTTCTCCCATTCAGTAGGTTGCCTTTTTGTCTTAATGACTGTGTCCTTTGCTTTACAGAAGCTTTTCAGTTTCAGGAGGTCCCATTTATTCATTGTTGCTCTTATTGTCTGTGCCACTGGGGTTATACATAGGAAGTGGTCTCCTGTGCCCATGTATTGCAAGGCTACTTCCCACTTTCTCTTCTATCATGTTCAGTGTGGTCAGATTTATATTGAGGTCTTTAATCCATTTGGACTAGAGTTTTGTGCATAGCAAGAGATATGGATCTATTTTCATTCTCCTACAGGTTGACATCCAGTTATGCCAGCACCATTTGTTAAAGATGCTTTCTTTCTTCCATTGTATAATTTTAGCTTCTTTGTCAAATATGAGGTGTTCATAGGTTTGTGGGTTAATATCCGGGTCTTTTATTCGATTCCATTGGTCAACATCTCTATTTTTATGCCAATACCAAGCTGTTTTCATTACTGTAGCTCTGTAATAGAGTTTGAAGTCAGGGATGGTAATGCTTCCGGAAGTGCTTTTATTGTATAGGATTGTTTTGGCTATCCCGGGTTTTTTGTTTTTCCATATAAAGTTGATTATTGTTCTCTCAAGGTCTGTGAAGAATTTTGTTGGGATTTTGACGGGGATTGCATTGAACCTATAGATTGCTTTTGGTAGAATTGCCATTTTTACTATGTTGATCCTACCAATCCAAGAGCATGGGAGACCCTTCCATTTTCTGGTGACCTCTTCAGTTTCTTTCTTCAAAGACTTAAAGTTCTTGTCAAAAAGATCTTTCACTTCCTTGATTAGAGTTACCCCAAGATACTTTATGCTATTTGTGGCTATTGTGAAAGGTGTTGTTTCTCTGATTTCCCACTCTGCTTCTTTATTCTTTGTGTATGGGAGGGCTACCGATTTTTTGGAGTTGACCTTGTATCCTGCCACATCACTGAAGGTATTTATCAGCTGTAGGAGTTCTTTGGTAGAGTTCTTGGGGTCACTTATGTACACTATCATATCATCAGCAAATAACGAAAGTTTGACTTCTTCCTTTCCAATTCGAATCCCCTTGATCTCCTTATGTTGTCTTATTGCTATTGCTAGAACTTCAAGCAATATATTGAAGAGGAATGGAGAGAGTGGACAGCCTTGTCTTGTTCCTGATTTTAGTGGAAAGGCTTCAAGTTTCTCTCCATTTAATTTGACGTTAGCTGTTGGCTTGCTGTATATTGCTTTTATTATATTTAGGTATGAACCTTGTATCCCTAATCTCTCCAAGACCTTTATGGGGTGCTGAATTTTGTCAAATGCTTTTTCAGCATCTAATGAAATGATCATATGGTTTTTTCTTTCAGTTTATTTATATGATGGATTACACTGATAGATTTTCATATGTTGAACCAGCTCAGCATCTCTGGGATGAAGCCTACTTGATCATAATGGATGATTTTTTTTATGTGTTCTTGGATTCGGTTTGCCAGTATTTTATTGAGAATTTTTGTGTCAATGTTCATGAGTGACATTGGTCTGTAATTCTCTTTCTTGGTTGAATCTTTGTGTGGTTTATCCTGCTCTTTATATAGGTCCTCCGATATACATCAAAAAGAAATCTGAGGGATAGATTAGACTATAAATTGATTGGAGTTAACACTTATCCACAGAACATTCCACCCAACAGATAAAGAACACACTTTCTTCACAACAGCACAGAGAACTTTTGACAAAACTGAGCACATTATAAGACACAAAACAAGCCTTAATAAACATTTAAAAGTTCAAAATAATTCTCTATATCATATCAGACCTTGGTGAAAAGATTAGTATTAATAATATCAGAAAATATGCTTTAAATACTTAAAAACTGAATAATACACTTTAAAATGAACAGTAGGTTATTGAAAAACTCAAGGAAAAAATAAAAATTCCTGGCGTATAGTGAAAATGAGAAAGATCCTGACTATATCTGTGATAGAAGCCAAGACAGTTCTAATGGGGAAGCTTAGAGCTATATAAATTCTCACATTAAAATATCAAAGGGATAAACAACCTAATGATGCTCTTCAAAGCTCTAAGAAAGCAAGATGCTAACCTCAAATGCAGAAGGTACCAAGAAATAATAGAAATCGGTGTAGCACATCTGAGTGGAGAAAACAGGCAGTGGACAGCTTGGCTGAGAACAGCAGCAGCTGCAGCAGCTAATTGCATGTGCATGTGTGAGCTGAGAGTGGCAGCCCAAGGAGAGGGCCGTAGGGAGAGGGAGAGGGAGGGAGAGAGAGAGAGAGAGAGAGAGAGAGAGAGAGAGAGAGAGATCTGAAAAAGACACAGGATTGTTCAGAAAAAGTATGAGTGGCAGAGGGAGGACTGCCTGAAGACAAAGCCAACTGGTCTGGGGCAGGTAAGTCCTGTGGCGTTTGGAGTCCAGGTGCCTATGGAGTTTGCGCCTGTGGCGTTTGTTGCAGAGAGGCTGCAACAACAACAAAATCCCAAACTTGATTAGGGAAAAAAAGAAAAGAGAACCTAGCCAGGTGGGTGGGTGACTCCAGCAGGAGCCCCTTATGCAGTTCCAGCCTGTAATGGTGACTGCAAAGCCACAGGACATCAATGTGCAGCAGGAGTTCTAATGGTCTTAATAAGAAAAGCCCAGAGTCAGATACTGGGGAAGATGCTGAGAGATCAGAGAGATGAAGGAGCAAAACCACAGCCACCTTGCCTAGTCTCCTGTTTCCTTCCACCTCATCACTTCCTCCCTCTGCCCAGCCATATCACTTCCTGTCTCTCTGTACAGACCTCCAGACCTCTATGGTTGGCTAGTGGCTAACTGCCCTCTGATCTTCAGGCAAGCTTTACTTTACACACAAGATATCACCACATCAATGTGGGCGTAAATTACTGAAATAAAGGTTAAAAGAACCAAAGAGTTGGTTCTCTGAAAAGATTAACAAAGTTGCCCAACCTGTAGCCAAACTAGCCAAATGAAAGAAAAGGCAGACTCAAGTTAATCAAATTAGAGCCAGAAAGTGAGTTGTAAAAACAGTCTCCTATGGAACGAATAGATCATGGGATGTCTTTGAAAACTTAAATGAATATATAGTAAAATATTTATATTTCTAAATATGTACAACATAGCAAAATTAAAGCTGAAAGATGCAAGCAACTAAAATAGTCCATTAAATGAAAGTGATTGAAGCAGAAATTAAAGGTATCTTCACAAGAAAAGTTCAGGACCAGAGATGTTTAAGATTGAATTCTACCAAACTTCCAAGGAGGAGGAAGATCTGGTCTGAACCTTCTCAAAGTTCTCCACAAAATAAAGAGGAAAAGACCAAACTCATTCTACAAATACAGAAAGCCCTGATACCAAACCCTACTAAAGACTGGAAATCAATGCTGCAAAACTATTTCTCTGATGAACACAGATGCAAAATTCTCTATAAAATACTGTAAACCAATTTGAGACAACTAAGATCAAACACCATAAACAAGTTGGTTTCATTCCAAGAATACAAACATTGGCTCAATATATGCAAATTAATAAGTATAACTTGCCATGTGAAGACTTAAAAACAAATTGCCACAGATTTGATGGAGAAAAGCACATGACAAAGTTCACTATGGCTTCATGATAAAAATATGGAAGAAATTAGGATTAGAAGGAACATATCAAAATAGAACACAAGCTATATGTGACGAACTTTACAGCCACTATTACACTAGATGATGAAAAAATGAAGTCAAGTCTGATATGAGGCAGGGTTCCCTACTCTCTGTCTATTATTCAGTGCAAAGCTGAGGTCTTAGGGCAACAAGAGGAAGGTCTAAAATGAGTAAATATTAGAAGGGATGAAGTTAAAGCATGAGATAATTTTGTACTTAAAAAACAGGATGAACTCACCCAATCTGGGTCTGATTAGCATTTTCAGTATATATCAGGTTACAGAATCAACCTGTAAAAATCAGTAGCTTTAATGTATACCAACACCAACAAATTCGCTAGGAAAGAAATCAGAAAATAAAGTATGTCCCATTCACAATAGCCTTAAAAATAAAGCCTGTAAGGAAACACAATAGACGAGGTGGAGCGCTCCATAGGAAACCTTTATAAAAGAAAGCCCTTCCATGCTCCTGGATTGGAAGAGTAGGATTAATATTCTAAAATCTGATATTCTACCAAAATCAGAGTACATATGTGTTGTTATCCCCTCAAATTTTCAATGATATTCTTCACAGAACGAGAACAAAAGGAAATCCTAAAATTCACATCAAAGAACATGGATAGCCAAAGCAAATAGTTTTAAAATTTTGTTTTGAGATGTATTTTTTTTACCGTGTGTGGGGGAGGGGAGGTGTGTCCACATGTATGTCTGTGCATCGTCCACATGCGTCGTATGCAGGAGACCAGAAGAGGGTGTCCGATCCCCTGGAATTTGAGTTACAAGCAGTTGCTAGCCTCCTTGTGGGTGCTGGGAATCATTTGGGAGAGCAGTCAGTACTGTAGCCGCTGAGCCACGCCCCCAACCTTGAAAGCAGTTCTAAGCAGAAAGAACACATCAGAAAGCATTATCATATTGCTGGAGCTCAAACTATACAGCAGAGCCATTGTGATCAAACAAACTAATCAAGATAGACAGGCAGAAAAGAAGACCAGTGGAAAGTAAGAGAGACAGGGAGATAAATGTATGCAGCTATAGGCACGGGATTTTTGATGAATGAGTAAAACACACTGGGAAACGCCCATTTCACCAAATGGTCCTGGTGATACTGGATACACACTCACTTGCAGAAGGAAATTGGATTCATGTTCCTCACCCTTCACGAGAAATCAATTCAAACTGGCTTAGAGACCCGACTTTAAAACCAAAAGCACTAAAAGTGTTGAAAGAAAACAGTGTGGGACTTTGGTGTAGGCAGAAATTTTTTCCGAGTGGGATTCTAGTTGCATAGGAAATAGCCCCAGGAATTTATAAACCAAGTTAAACTGGACTTTTGTAGGAAAATAAAAGAAGCTCCCCAAAAAATGAGCAGGTTGCCTGAAGAATGGGAGAAAATCTTTGCCAACTGTACCTTAGAACAGAGGTTAGTATCTAGATTACATAAAGAACTGCGAAAATAAAACACCCCCCCCAAAAAAACACTGCCAATTAATAAATGGGCCATTCACTTGGATAGACTTTTTTTAGTAAAAAAAATAAAAATGACCAATGAATATTTTTAAAGGTAGTCAACACCCCTGTCCATTCATACAATGCAAATTAAAACTTTGAGATCCTATCTCGCCCTTGTCAGAATGGCTCTCATCAAGAAAATGAATGACAGATGCTGGTGAGGATGTTGGTGGGAGTGTGAATTAGTGCAGTTACTGTAAAATTGGAGAGCTAACGGGGGCTTCTCAAAAAATTAAAACTTGAGGTGCAATTGCTTGGTTGACAGTTGAGCATGAGGACCAGAGTTCAGATCCCCAGAGCCCACACAAAGCCAGATGCAGCCGTACCTGTAATCCTAGCACACATTGGAGAGATGGGACAGAGAGGAAGAAGACCCCCTGCTGCCTATGGTTCAGCTACCCTGACTTGCACACTGATGAATGGGATCCTGCATTTCAGACCAGAAGAAAGATGGAGGCAAGGATGCAACGCAGGTGCGCAAGGCGTGGTCAGGCTATTCAAACATCCAGAGTCCATGGCGTCAATTCTAATTGGTCTTAATAGTAAAGCCCTGGAATCAGATATTGGGCTGAGAGCTGAAAGAACAGAGTGGCAGAGCCGTCAGCCACTAGTTCTTAGCTCTGCAAAATTCTCACAGCAAATAGGGTTTCCTGTCTCTACAAGACTGAATCCTGAGCTCCTGTCTCCTCCCACCTTGTATTCCTCTCCCTGCCCAGCCACAGCGCTTCAGCTCCCTAGTGCTGGGATTTAAAGGTGTGAGCCACCACCTCTTGTCTCTGTTTCTCTTTTAGACCGATTCAGTCTTGTGTAGCCCAGGGTGGCCTTGAAATCACCGCGGTCCCTCTGCCTCTGTCAAATGAGTGCCGGGATCCAATGTGTGCGCCACCACTGCCTGGCCTCTATGGCTAACTAGCGTGGCCAGCTCTGCACTCTGATCTCCAGACAGGCTTTATTTGTTACAGCACAATCAAAATATCAACACATGGAGTCTGACTCTGAGAGATTTATTTTTTTTTAACATATCTAAGCATAGTAAAACCTTAGAAATAAGTTTCCTCGTGGCAATCACCACAACAAGGAAAAAGGTAGGACTCCATCAAAACTCCCTTGCTAAGTAGATGTCTTGCACAGAGCACCTGTGACCCCTTCCACCAGAATGGGTTCTACTGACTGAGCAAGGATGCTTGGGATGAGGGTCTAGGAAGGAAGGATTTGTAATAAACATAATAGCAGTTCTGTTCGCTACTGTGGGGCCTCTTTCATGAGGGTGGATTTTATCAACTGAGAAACAATGTTCAGGATTCTGGGGGAAGAAATAACAGATCATCAGGTTATTAAACGACATCCACTCCAGCCTTCTAGGTGAAAGGGAGTCCCTCTGAAGGAAAACAGGCTGCACGTGTAACAGTTTGGGTTTCTCTAGTGTTTTCCGTAATCACGTGGGCCTCGTGAGAACTCAACCCCGCAGTTGTACTCCGACCTCCACAGACTTGCCATGCACGTGGGCACTTGCACACACACAAGAATCCACAGAGGAAATCATGCGCACACAGGGAAATACATATCAAAGATGGTAGCTTAGGCTCGGAAAGACAAACGTTCTCTCTCTCATATGCAAATCCCGGCTGTTAACGGTTAAATATGTGTATGTGGTGGAAATTAATGTGACTAAAGGCCAGGGAACTAGAGAAAGGCCCGTGAGGCTGACATAAAAAGGTTTTAAGGGAAAGGGTGCGCAGGTGAATAGAACAAAGGGGAAAGGGGAATACTTGAGTGCAGTGGGAAGGTGGCCAGCAGGATGAGGGAGATGCAGGAGCATCAAAGAACCATGAAATGCTTGTGAAAATAACATGGGGGAGTCCGTTACTTTTAAAGCTAATTTTTAAAATATTTAAGGAAAATAAATAGCCCTGGATATTCCTCCTGGATATGCCTGTGAATAGGGGCGTACAGTACCAATCATGCTTGTGTCTGCTCATCGCTGGATATGCCTGTGAATAGAGACATACAGTACCAATCCTGCTTCTGTGTGCTCATCATTGTCCTTTTTCCAGTCTGAGGCTCATGTTTGGAATTGTGATCTGCTTGCCCTGGATATCTGTCTTGCTACCTGGGCTGCCACATGTTGCTCCCTAGCATCAATTCCACAGCTTTCCAAGGGCTCTGGGTCCCCAGCAGTGCATTTTGTTCTGCCTGCATTGTATTCTCACTAAGGTTTGCGACCATCATCGTGTCCATCCTGCATTTGGATGTATCATGACAAAAACTCCATAGAAACACAACGCACGATTATACTGTAGAGCAAAATAACCCACATCTGCTATGACCCACATACGCACTGGATTCTATAACAAGAGTTATAGTAAAGCTTGAGACCTCTGGACTTTGTCTCACGGAGTCCTCTACACAGCCTTCTTGCCGATTTCCACTGAGTGGATTGTTGCTTTCTGTTTAACGTGTAAGAAACTTACGAGTCATCATTTGATTCTCACAATAAAACAGATGTACAGCCTGAAAAGCAGCAATTCTTGGATTCATCACAGAAGTGTGGTCTTACTCCTTTACCAGCAGTGTGCATGTTGTCTTCTTGGCACGGTTGCCAAGTAACTGAAAGAAACAACTCAAGGAACAAGCTTTCTCTGCTCACTGTTTCCGAGGGTTTTAGTCCACCACGGCAGGGAAGAAGTAGTGAAGGTCAAGGCAGCAGGACTATGGCAGATGTTTTCACATCTGGGCAGATCCAGAAACAAAGAAGCAGGGCCAAATGTAACCCTTAACCCCTCCCCACAACCTCCAGTGTTAATAACAAAACTAGTGTGCCCACCCAACAGACACCACATCAGCACAAGCCTTCCATCTGACAACAGCATTATCACAGCCAGTAACTGAAAAATAATCTATTTAAGGACTCAAACAATATAGGAAATACATAGGATGTGAGAGTACAGAGAAAGCTTTGAAACTGTTGATAAATCAAACATTAGACATAACCCAGCTCTTACCCCTATAAACATAAAACCTCACATCAAAGTCCTTTTATAGACTCTTATTGTTTAGGACATTATGCCTGGCCTTTGGGAGAATCACCCTGTATCTATGAGGCAAGAAGAAAACATAGTATAAATCCACAAAGTTATTATCAGAATCAGTCTCAAATATGTGGTAGAAGTTTTCATATTATGGATAGTTATAAAACCACACTATGCTAAGGACTCTGTTGAGTGAGCTTATATAGAATAATAATGTAAGCTGGAAAAATGAAAACTTTTTTTTTAAAAAAAAAGAGTTGTGGGTAATGCTAAGAATCAAAGAACTGAAAGAGAAGCGAAATATGCTTTTTTAACAGACGAGACAGACTGCAGAAAAGTGTGGACGTTCAGGAACTTCAAAGGATTTCCCAAAATGAAAATCAAAGAGAGTAAATATAAAAACGAAGTTATAGAACTGTGACATGCTTTAAAGGGTACTATCAGAATGCCAGAAAAAAAGAAAAATGAAAAGAAACAGAAAAAGGTATATTTGAAGTAAGAATATTCCAGAATTAATGGCAATTTCCAAAGCAGACATCCAGGAAATGGAAAGACTACAATGCATATTAACTCCCAAAACTCCTATACCTAGACTTACCTCAGCCTACACTTACCAACATTTCTCTAAAGTAAAAACAGAGAAATTTTTAACTTGTATTTTAATTCATTTCTATATGGCTTCTCCTCACATCCTTCTTTGGCTCTCCCCCCCCAGCCCCTCACACTCCCTCATAGTCCCTTCCTCATATAAAGCTTTCCACTCCCAGCATTCCCCACACCTGCTTCTTCCCACCTATGTTCTCTGTCCCCCTCATGGATCCTGACCTCTACAGATGCTCAAAATTAAGTGCATACACACACACACACACACACACACACACACACACACACACACACACACAGACTTAAACATTTGAAGATAGGATCCCCATATAAGAGAGAGCATGCAGTATTTGTGTTTTGGAAACTAGGTTACCCAAATTATTATATTTCCTAGTCTTATCCATTTACCTGAAAATTGAATAATTTTATTTTTCTTTATAGCTGAATAAAAGCCTATTATATTAATGTAACTTACTTTAATTATCAATTCATCAATGATAGACATCTAGGCTTATTTCTGTTTCCTTGCTATTGCGACTAGGGCAGTGGTGAACATGGATGAACAATATCTTCATAGTCAAAGAGTCCTTTGGCTGTATATCCGGGGGGTCATAGGGAGGTGCAATGTTTAGCTACCTCCACACTGATTTCCACAGCAGTCACACCAGTTCACAGCCCCTTTCGCTACATCCTCACCAGTGTTGATTGTCATTTGTTTTATTGATGAGAGCTGTTTGACTGAGGTGAGATGAACTCTCAAAGTAGTTTTAATTTGCCTTGTGGTTAATGACACTGAACCCCAAAAGAGGGTAAAAAATCACCTTATAATGGAGTATGATGAACACTGAATTTCACTTTGGAAACCAGGCAATCTGGAAGGAAATGAAATCAAACATCCAAATGATCCACTTACAAGTCATAGTCCTGTGGAATGACCCTGCACAGGTAGAGAAGTGTGCATCTATAGTCCTGTGGAATGACCCTGCACGGGTAGAGAAGTGTGCATCATTGTCCTGTGGAATGACCCTTCTCAGGTAGAGAAGTATGCATCATTGTCCTGTGGAATGACCCTGCACGGGTAGAGAAGTGTGCATCTATAGTCCTGTGGAATGACCCTGCACAGGTAGAGAAGTGTGCATCATTGTCCTGTGGAATGACCCTTCTCAGGTAGAGAAGTATGCATCATTGTCCTGTGGAATGACCCTGCACGGGTAGAGAAGTGTGCATCTATAGTCCTGTGGAATGACCCTGCACAGGTAGAGAAGTGTGCATCCATTGTCCTGTGAAATGACCCTGCATGGGTAGTGAAGTGTGCATCCAAAGGCACAGTCCAGGCAAACCAAGGAAGTTAGTCTGCTTTCAAGAAATGTAAAACCTTTCCAGAGAGAAGGAGAACAATGTGTCAAGAAGTACATTAGAGAAATGGACATGAAAGGACCATAAAATATTTTCCATGTCGATAGCCACTGGCATCGTAAGTGTATAGTGAGATCTGGACAACTAGTGAGAACACTGAACATAGTTGATGTTTTTAATGAAGAGTCCAATGGGGCCTTAAAGTGCTCAGTTGAAATCAGAGGAGAAACTAAGACAAAACCAGAAAATAAACACACAGTTTCAAAATGAAGCAAAATCAAAGTGAATCATACCCTGAAATGTAAAAAGCATGACTCTTAAAATATCTACAAGATAACAGAGGAGAAAATGCAGATAACCTGGTCAGTCGATGACTGAGATGCAACTCGAAAAGCACTTTCCAGGCCGAGAAACGTGTGCTGGGATGAAAGTGTCCCACTGTGAGAGGTCGGGAGGGCTCAGAAGGCGAACTGGAAACTTGGAGACAATATTTGAAACTATCTGATAAAGGACTTGTATCAAAGTATTCAAAGCCTATTGACATTGACCAGGGGAGTAAAACAGCCTTAAAGAGACAGCTATAAGGACAACCTCAGCAAACCCAAGTGACGACAACGTGGAAAGCTGTAATCAAACAGCATATGGGGAATTGCACATTAGCGCAACAAGGTGTCACTACATAACCTGCAAAGTACCAAAATGCCCAACTAAAAGGCCTGAGCTAGTGTCGAGGATGTGGAGCAAGAGGAATGCTCACTCATTGTGTGGGGAATGCTAAATTGCATGCCTACGTTGGCAGACTCTTCGATAGTTTTGTAGAGAGCCAGACACATTCTTCTTGTACAGCCTAGGAGTTACAACCTCAGGTAGTTACCAAGTGAATAGAAACACATCCATGCAAAAACAAAAACAAAACTCAAACACTGGTACTTATGGTAGCTTTCTCTAGATCTAGCTAACAGCTTTAAGCAGCCACAATGTTCTTAAGTAGGTGAAGGAATCAATAATTTCTGCTGGTATCCATATGACAGAATATTATTCAACAGTAAAAAGCAGTGAACTCCCTTTTGGAGGAAAATTAATTGCCTGTTGACAAATACAAGAAGCCAGTCTAAAAACCCTACCTCCTCTATCCGGCCAACTCTGTGACCTTGTGTAAGAGACACAGCTGTATAAACCTCAGGAAGATGGCTATCTGTTAAGGGTTCAGGTGGAGGGGAGAGGGGAAGGTGCTGGCAGGTTGAAAGAAGAAACATGTATGAAACCAGCAGCCACATCAGTAGATACTCTGCATTTTTAAAACCCAGAGAGCTATTAAATGCAAAGACAGGAAGTTTTAACATAAACTAAAGCCTTTAGCACTATTAAAATGTTCACATACTGGCTCATCACTTGTAAGATGTGCCAGTGGGGATGTAATGTATTAAAAGCAGGAGGAACTGAGGTGGAAGGTGTAAAGGACACCTGGTGGCTCTACAGGGTGCTCCAGAGTCCTGCACACTTGAACTGCCAGAAACTGAAAGGCTTCATTTTTAAGAACTCATTTTGAGTATTTAGAATCTTAGTAATGCAACAGTAGTGTATGGCGCCCTCACACCCATGTGCTGGGCTTGGACAGGACAAGCTGGATAGGAGTGGGGAACAAGAGGGAGGTGATTATTTGCAGGGACTCCAGTTGCTTCAAAGGCCAGGAGCTTGGCACCCCCAGTAACTTCAGGAGGACATTCCAACAGCTAAGAGAAAGGAAGCTGCTAACACCTTAGGAGCATACAATGAATATTCTGTTTTAGCCCAGAAGCATTTAACCATTGACTATAAATGTCTGCAGTGCTGTCAGAGGACACAAATGAGATCTGACTTACCGGCCCGCATCGGTTCTAGGTAGCCCTCTCCTGCAGACTCCTCTACTGTCTTTAGGTGCCAATTAAATTATTAATTATTGGAGCTTACAAGCTGGGATAAAATGTAGTAAGTTCCTCATTAGAAAGGATAGTTATCTCACTAACCTTGGTTTTAGGGGGAAAAGGGCATACAGTAGAACCTTCTCCAAGGTAGAGAGCACCTCACATTGGAGGTATGAAGATGGGGGGACTTTAAGCTGTTCTGAGACACACTCTTCATGTGTCTTTTAAGCTGCACTCACACGGCTACTGGTGGTTCTGACTCAGGCCCCATCAGGCTCTCTTGAAGGCATGAATCTTGTGGTTCAGTGAAAGGCAGTGGATGCCCGCTGGGATTTCTGCGGAGAATGCACTGAGTTCTGTTGTTATCTTGAGTTTTAATTATCCTGCATGATCACTCAAGAAAACTCCCTTCACCCCTTTTTATCCGTAGACTCTTTATTGTGTCAACTTCCAGAGGGCCATAAAAATAAGAACACTGTTATGTTTGTTTTGTTTTGTGAGAACTGAGACCTTGTTTGCAGCTTATGGGATTTTGAAGAACTCTAAGCATCACTGGCAAAGTGTTTTAGAAACGACAAAGTAGAGGAAAGTTAAGCTACAAGAATGATGATGTAAGCAAAATGCATGTAGTTCACTCAGCCAGGACTTCCCTACTGTGTAGCCTCTGCAGGGAAGGAGAAGCTTGTTTCCTAAGAAAATGTTTGCAAACTTGGGTTTTATGTTCCAAAAAGACACAGGCACAAAGTTCATGCCTTGCTCTAAAGGACACAGCTAAGCTGAAGATGCTGGAACAATTTGGAGAATGAGAGAGTGTAATTTCTTTTTCCGAAGAGCTTTCGATCAAATATTGTCCTAGCTTGCTCTATCCAGACAGCCCTGCTGTTTTGGCATTTCATTACATTGCTGGGAGGTAAGACTTTTAAATAGCAATGGCATGCACCTATGTCTGAGTCAAAGAGAGAGCCAGGGTGTGCTGTCTTGAGACTATGTAAATGATCCTTACCTGTATCATTGGACAGTCATGTTGGTAAGTAGCTGAACTGAAAGCTATTGCTAGACTTGAGAGCTACTGTTGGCCCCAGAATACTTTGCTTCAGTCGGTTGACCTGTTATGTAAGCTAGGAGGCACATTAATTTCTTATCTCTTTATAAATTAAAGGGGTGACTATTATTAAAATGAGTAATTTATATAAATAAAGAAACAGTACATTTCAGTACCATGTAGAGATCAGATCATGAAATGTTTGCTGTATCAATTAGGCATTTGGGTGAGTCACTCTGAATATTGCATTTCTTCTTGTTGCCATCATTACCATGGCCTTGTTTGGTAGATATGTATCTTTTATGTCACAGAGTGTATTTATCAGCTTAGACAACTATTATTTTATTATTTACCTGGCTTTCCTTCATTTGCTATTTTCTTATATTAGTCCTTGTCAATTTGATTTCCATTTTACATAATTTTGTCTGGTGGACTTTTCCTTCAAAATTTGACTGTCAGCCCATTAGTGGTTTTTACATGCAATAAATATCAGTTTGTAAAATAACCCCAAAAGAATAACTAAACTGTAAAGGACACATATTTACATAAATGATAAACTTGATAGTGAAAGAAGTCACCTCAGTTATTATAGATAGAGCAGTTTGCTGAATTTATTCAGAAAGCCTTTAGAAAGATGTGAGTTAAAAACAAAACCCAAACGTCCCCAGTGGTGGTTGATTGATTCCTACACTCTCGCCTAGATTTTACATGTTGTCTATGAAAAACACAGTCTCTCATTAGACATTTTAGCAATCATTTTAACATTCATTATTGTGGTGACAGTTGCTGTACAGCATTTCCTCCAGCTGTTCCTATGCTATAGATCTGCTTCACAATGTCCTTAATGTCCAAGCAGGTGCTTAGAGTATAAGGTGAGGGAACAGTGATATATATGAGACAGTTTGGTACCCAAATCCATCATCAAGATATAGACTGAGGCAGTTGTCTCTTGTCTGTCACCTTTCATGCTGGATTCCATGATGGAGCCTGCCAAGATGATGGAGCCTGCGGAGATGATGGAGCGTGCAAAGATGATGGAATTACACCTGAAGAAATAAACACACATGCTCTCACATTCAAGAAAATAAGCAGAGGGACTTGGAGACTAATGTCCAACAAGATGTGGTGGGTTTCCAGAGTATTATCAGAACAGACAAACTGCATTTGGGACTTAGACCCGTTAGAGCCATATCTGGAACCCATGCAGGTTAATCAGATCTGCAAGAACAATTTTGTGTTATGATTTTGCACTCACCTCTGCATCATTTTTATTTGATCTCTGCATTTTTTTGAACATGTCATCCATGTGCCCACTGAACCATGAACTTTGCATAGGCGGGAAATGGCTGACTTTTGCAGTCTCTGGGTCTAATCTTCAGCCAGCCCACCAGTGGAGACACTGCTAAGCGATTTCTGTGGCTTTTCTGAAGCAATGGCCCTTGCCTTTTCTCTCTCAGCGTTACCTTGTCAATTTTGTATTTCATCTATGCAAGCATTTTATTAATACACATAAGTAGATTTCAACCTGTCTTACCATCATCATAGTATATTTTAATTGGCCAATAGTAGCTGGGATTATGTAAGACTCAGCTTACGCCATTTGGAAATAAAAGGCTTGGTAAACAAGAGCAGAACAATAATCGCATATTTATGCGTTGGGTTTATTCTCTCAAGTGGGACACTTGCTGTGAAAGTCTGAGGCAACAGAACTTTGGCTGGGGTTTTCTCAGCTGTGAACAGTGCTTGCAAGTGTGCTCTGGAGCAAAGGAGTACATAGTGCTAAGGTTGCACCGCAGTTTCAGCCTTGCCAATGCATTTCCCAGCTTGTTAGTGTTTCCTTTCCCTGAAAATAAACATCAGAATTCCTGAACGTCATCAGAAGTCCTGAACAGAAGATTTGTCACTGTTGGCTAAGTAAGGAGAAGTTAATTATTTGTAAGATTTAAACAGATTTCCCTTTCCCTCTGAAGGTGAAGCGGAAAGATGTGTGGCTTTTATAGCTTGCTGATCTTTCAAGACCTGTGACCTTCCCCTCTATTTTCTGAACTGTGTGAAGGGTGACATGTATTATTCTACAAAAGACATTCAGCCTAGTAAGCCTCACTTTCCATTAAGCCATGTCTAGCAAGGAAGAAATGCCGATCCACGTTGGTTGTAATAGATTGATTAATTTAAAGTTGGCTATGTATTAACTGCTATGTTTCATTCAGTGCTATTAATCTGATATTGAAATTTTTCTGAGTGCAGTTTATTGCTTTCTGATTTAGACTTGCTGAACTTTACAGCTATTATTTTAACAGTGATTTAAATGGTATTGATCAGTGTAAGAGTACCACTTTATGAGAATATCCAATTAAAGGTATGCTATTGGGAGTGATACATTTTCATATGTTTGAGCCTATTCCTTCAAATAAAACTGTTTGTTGATTTGACTGACAGCAGCCTTTTAGCCGTGACTAAGTGTTTCTGTGAGTTCTTAGTAAGTGTCTGGAATGGCCTCCAGTTCCTTTTCAGAAAACTTCAAAGCTGGTATTTTCTAATTGGGCAGTGCAGTATTAGAGAAGCCACGAGAAAACCTAGCCAGTAATCAAGCCCCAATCTCAGCAGCCTGATGTATGCCATCAATATTTAATGAGACACAATAGCTCATAATATAGGACCCCCCCCAATGCTATCTGCTGTATCTGCTCCAGCAACCAAACTGCCACTTCCAATTGTCCCCACTATTAACACTCATCCTGCAAAGCCAGGGATTTCTAATGCAATAGATTGGAAACCATGTTTATGAAGTAGGACACTGGTTGATGATAGGGTCCATTAATGCAGCTCGACGGTCCCGAGGACACCCTGAGTTAAGGCAGACATTGCCTTCTTCAGCAATTCCAGCACACTACAAACATACACATGTAAATGAATAAGCATAAATACAGTCCGCTGAGTTCCTGCAGGGTTACCTGCGTGTGTGTGTGTCTCCTGCTGCCCACGTGATACACTGGATAACCAATAAGGGGGCTCCATCTCAGGTGTGGCCAGAGTCTGCACCACAGAGTAAAGTCAATCTGCTACTGGCAGTTAACCAGGGATTGAATTTGTCCCCTGAATCTGTCCTCCCACGGAAAGTTATTGGAATTTTGATACTTAATAATTGACTGAAGATATGAACTTAGACTATGACCTCAGTGGCATCTCATTGCTACTAGGTTGGCAAGGTTGTAGTTAGCATCCCTTTGTACGGTCAGCATAATTAGGTTGCTGCTGTGTGTTACACAGCAGTGAAGCCAAGAGCACTGGAGAGCTGAGCGAAAGTCCAAGGGTCTCTCAGCCATCTACCAGCCTGGCAATGGCTGCTGCCTCTGTTCTTCATGTCTGCTTGTCTCAGTGACCAGAGGCAGAAGGAAAACAGCATCATTAACCCGGCCCATGTCCCTGGCCATGCTTCTTTACTATCCAGAATATCAATTACAACTCTTACAACATGGCAAATCAAGACACTCCAATTTTCCCCCAAATAGCTAAAGAACAACTTCTAGCAGATAGAAAGAGACCCTCCTTTTGCTTCTCTCCCTCTAAACAGAACTCATCCCAAACAAATGCTTTTGCCTTTAGAGAAATAATAATAAAATAATAGCTCCATTAAAATTCAGCAGTGATTTCCTCCACAGCAGCAGCCACCCAGCTAATGGGAAACAAAGGAGGTCCTATTCCAATTGCAAATATAAAACGGTTTGTGTACATTGGAATCGGATTTGCATTTTGAAAAGTTTTAGATTTTGTTAAATGGCTTAAAAGTAGATACGTAAGAAGTTATCATACACAAGTGTCAATGATAGAGGGTGTCACTCCTTGCAGAAGTGGAAGAAAGTTGCTCTTAACTTGTAAAAATCATGAAGTTACTAATATTTTTATCCTTGTGAGGAGGGGACAAGGTTAATTGCTTTGCTCAATGGTGAGCGCATGCAGTCTCAACTTGGAGGAGAAAGCTAAGGTTAGTCAGCCCGGGCTAATGTGCTTCTAAAAGTTTTCTTCAACACGTTATATGGGGGCAGAATTCAGCAAGAAGTCAGTTATGCAGTTTTATCTTGGTGAAAAGAACAGAGAAATAACTATGCCTTCCTTCATATCATTGTTCTCCAAATAGTGGCTCACTGTTTATAACAACTATCCAATTGAGTCCTAGCCTGGAACTTTTTCTTAATTTTTAAAATTTAATTAAAATATAATTCCATCGTTTCTTTCTCCCTCATTTCCTCCAGTGTCTGCCCGCCTCCATTCAAGCCTCCTCTTCTTTATTGTTGTAACATACACATGTAAATGAATAAGCATAAATACAGTCCGCTGAGTTCTTGCAGGGTTACCTGTGTGTGTGTGTCTCCGGCTGCTCACGTGATACACTGGATAACCAATAAGGGGACTCATCTCCTGAAGACACTATCCAGTCCTCTCTCTGTGGTCCTTAATTGCTTGTAGCTCTGCATCTAGGGGTGAAATACCACAAGATCTCCTCAATCTTCTTTGGGATGTCCACTGTTGTTGGAGTTGTCCAGGTCTTATTTAAGCTTTCCTATTATTAATATCTCACAAGTGTAGTTTCTCTGCCATAGCTACAAGGTGCAGTCTCACAGGTGAACTTCTGGTCCCCTCCTCCTTGATGTTCCCCAGGCTTTGTGTGCAGGAGTTATGTTGTAGATGTCATCCGCTGGGGTTGGGCATGCCACAGTTAATTGTTGCATTTTGACTGGTTGTAACTTCTATGACAACCTTCTGAAAAGGAAGCTTCCCAGGTGAGAAGAGAGCCCTGCACTTAGCGCATCAGGAAAGGCATTTAGAACGCAGCCAGGAATTGCACGAGTTTAGGGACATCGTGGCGATAGATTCTCCTCTAAGATCTTTGGCCTCACTACCTCGGGTAGTCAGTGAGGTTTACAATACAGGGCATGATTACCCTCCTGTTAGGCAGGTTTGGGGTCCAGTTAGGTAGCTGTTAATTTCCACCAGGATATTAGTTCCACTGTTGGCGTGCTGGTTATTTTTGGGGCTCATACGCATCACAGGTGGAAGAGACTTGACTGCATTCTTCTCTTGGCTTCTGATGCTGTTAAAGCAACTGCAGAGGGAGAACACTTTCAAGTCAGATGCAGTTTGAGTCCTCCAAGTGCTATGTCAGAGGATGTGGTATCTTCTCAATAGGGACCTACCTTCAACTTCTGGGGGTCAGGGTCAATCATAAATCAATGACCTGAAATTTGGGAGTCTCTTGAACTTTCCTGACCAACAACTCCAAAGGTTTCTCATGTCTAGTACTGGAGTTTAATTCATGACTCTTGGTGGAAGTATTATCACCCCAATTTGTATTATTTCATTTAAATATTTAATTATATATATGTATAGGTATATATGCATGTATATATATGTATCATATTTAATTTTAGGTAAATATAAAAGAATGATGCCTAATGTCTTTTCCAAGAATATTTAGGACTTTTTTCCATTTTCCCCTTTCTCCTTCCATACCATTTTCCCTCTCCCTCCGCAAATAAAGCCTCCCAACCCATCTTATCCTACTTATCACCTGTACCCTGCTTCTCCCCTCCACAGAGCCTCCACACAACATGGTCTTCTTTCCTGGTTTCTCTGGGTTATATGCTCACACCTGAAGACTTGGAACTAGGAACCACAGATGAACAGAACTGTGTGGTGTTTGTTTTTCAGGTCTGGGCTCTGCTCACTCAATAGAATACTTGCCAGTTCTATGCACTTACCTGCAATGTTCATAGTTCCATTTTTCTTTGCATATGAGGCATTTTTATTAGCCATTCATTAGCTAAAAGATATGTAGGTTGTTTCCATTTCCTAGCTACTGTGAATAGCGTAGCAGTAACATGGCTGAACAAGTATATGTGGAGTAGAGTGTTGAGACCCTTGTGCATATGCCAAGTGGTATAGCTGTGTTATATGGTGGCTCCATTTTTAGCTGTTTAAGTATCCTCCATACTGATCTCCAGAGTGGCTGAACTGGTTGTTGATGCATTTCTGTAGCACGAATTCTAATTGATCTTAATAATAAAAACCCAGAGTCAGATATTAGGAGGTGAAAGCTGGATGGTCAGAGAAGCAGAGCAGCCAGCCGCTAAAGCTCTTACCTCTTACGAAATCCTCAGAATGAAATGGGGATCCTTTTACTAACAAGTCTCTCCAAGTTCTCAGACTGAATGCTATGAGCTCTCCTCTGTCCTCCTGCCTGTCACGTCACTTCCTCTCTCCACCTCCCTAGTGCTGGATTCAAGGTGTGAGCCATCACCACTTGGCTCTGTTTCTCTTTTAGACTCATTCAATCTCGTGTAGCCCAGCGTTGCCTTAACTCACAGAGCTTCATCTACCTCTGTCAAATGGGTGCTGGGATTAAAGGTGTGTGCCACCACTGCCTGGCCTCTATGGCTAACTAGTGTGACTATCTCCATACTCTGGTCTTCTTTCAAGCTTTATTTGTTAAAGCACAAACAAAATATCACTACACAGTCCCATCAACAGTGAAGGGGGGGCTCGTCCACCATCTTCTTTCCAGCATTTGTTGCTGATTGTTTTTTGATCTTAGCTGTTCGGACTGGTGTGAGATGAAATCTCAGTGTTGTCTTTATTTGCATTCCCCTAATGCCTAAGGATGATGAGCACCTTTGCGCTAGTCCTCGGTCATTTCTACTTCTGCTTCTGAAAACTCTCTTCAGGTCCATATCTCTTTTTTAATTGGGTTGTTTGTTATTGTTTTTACTCTGTTCTTTGGGTATTCTAGATATTAATTCTCTGTCAGCTGTATAGTTGGCAACAACCCTCTCCCATTCTATGAATTTCCTCTCCACTTGATTTTTTTCCTTAGCTGTTCAGAAGCTTAATAGCTTCATGAGGTCCCGGTTGTCACTTGTTGGCCTCAGTTCCATAGCAACTGGAATCTTATCCACCAAGTCCTTTCCTGCATCTGTATTCTGTGGGGTACTGTCTGTGTTTGCTTCTGGAAGTTTCGGTGCTTCTGGTTTCAAGGTGAACCATTTGTGCTTAGTTTCTGTGCAGGGTGATGGAGGCAGGACTGATTTCATGCATGTTTGATGTCTTGCTGCACATAGAAGTGCACAACTTTAATACCAGCACTTAGGAGGAACAGGTGACCAGGTTTTCTCTGAGTTCCAGGACAACCAAGACTACAGTGAAGCTCTGTCTTAAAAAAAAAATCATCTCTTTATACTTTTTATTCCAAATTGAGTAACAAGAGCATTGGAGGTAATGTCGTCTTGTCCACGTGGTGCTTTTACTGCCTTCCTGACCTTGCCTGTTTTTACAAAACACTATTTGCTAGTTTATATCCTTACGGGCTACTTTTTATTAACAAATAAAAATCATGGAGATTTTATATAGGTCTCCTTGTAGCGAGGATTTGGTCTGCTGTTTAATGTTTTACTTCTCTGTAACTTCCCCTCACTGAGACGAGTAGGGAGCTCTGCAGCGTTTTCACTGCCTCCTTTCCCATGTTATTCATCTGGTTTACCACGCGCAAGTGGGATAATGACTGGGTGGGGTGGGCTCATCCTGGTCTCTGCAGGCTGAGCCGCAGGCGCTGCAGGCACTGCTCTGTTGGCTTCTCAAAGCTCTCTTCTATCTATCTTCTAAGTCCCATCCTCCTCTGCTTAGCCTTTTCCCTCTCTTTCCTTCTAACTATGGGGAAATGCAGTACATGGAGCCCAGGTAACCTTCCCAGGCTCACACAGCTAATGCCTAGTGGATGGTACAAGGACCATACTTGGTCATCCTGTGAGAGCCAGCTTGCTGGGGTTGTACTTTGAGAAATGATTTGATAGCAGAGATTTGGATCACCTACATGCCTTAGAACCATATGAGGAATATAGCCCTAAATGCCAGATTGAGACACAGCGATAGATTTTTGCATGTTCATTGTGGCTATGGTATGTATGAACATACATACATACATACATCCAGACGAAGGATGTATTTTCAGCCAAGGGTCATGAGCCTGCTCCTGAGAACCAGAACTGAGGACCAGTGTTGATGTTCTTCTTGTGTGTTTGTAGCTAGGGACTTTGTTAAAGCAGCCATCCAAACACTTCTATTCCAAAACACGATTCAAAGCCTTGCTTTCTCCCAGGACTGTCTAAAGTGAATTAGTTCTGGTGCTCTTGAGAAATTGTTCAGATGTCCTTTTGGTTTAATGGACAAATATTACAGACTAACGAACACATACTCAAGACTTCTTCCTTCTCCACTACCAGCCATCACCAGATGTTTTACAAAACAGTTACTCTGTGCCCAGAGGTGTGTTCAGAAAGCCAACCGAACTGTGGATGGGTCAAAGAAGGATGGGCAGAACCGTTTTGTCTCATTTGACAAGCTCCAAAAAAATATCCAGGTTTTTATGTTCTAGAATTTAACTGGAAAACTTAGGTCTTCGCTTCTATTATAGTAAAGAACACAAATACCAGAGCCCATTAATTCATTTGTTCATTCCGTTTACATAATAGACATCATAGTTAGTGTCCTGCTTAGTAAGCGCTGGCTGTGTCGGATGTTGAGATCCACTGCTTACCCAACAGAAGCATCTTCTGTCTTTATTGACTCTCACACTCTAGTCGGGCAGACAGATCAGGTGACAGTGACAAGCATCAACTATGTCTCCGACAAATGCTCTAAGACCGTTGCATGGGCTGAGCAGAAGGTGTCTGTGGTGAGGAAGGTGGCTGAAGCCTGAAGCACAGGGCAGTGTCTGGAGAATCCTGGAAGGGAAAAAGAGCACCAGCAACAGAGTGAGGCTGTGTGGCAAGAGTTGGTGTCTGTGAGGACAAGGAGCCTAGAGGCTATGCTATGGGCTGGACAGGGTATGGGTGGGTTTCAATCAGGACTTGTAGGTTCACAAGAGTGGGTAGAATCGGTACAGAGTTGATCAGTGGAAAACTATGGGAGCTTTCTAGGACACAGATGAAGAGAGCTCAGCCCGTGCAGGGGTCTGAAACAGATGGACAGATTGGACACTGAGGACGGAGGTAGGCATTAAGGAGGCTTAGACAGCTGAAGGGAGAGTGGTCCCTCTTACCTAAGGGAATGTGAAAAAGACCAGGTTTAATATTTGAGGAAAGTGGGGGCCGGACAAAGAATTCAGAGAAAGATGTGGAGGTTTGAGATTCCTTTGGAAAGCCAAAAGGGGATATCCGCGCAGAGCTTCCAATGACAGCGAGTGTCATAGAGATGGTGACCGAGCGCCTACATCTAGGTGTGACACTTGTGGGGGACGTCAGAGGGAAGTCTTGTCCAGGGCCCCAGAGACTCTGACACCCAAAGGCAAGGTTAAAGGGGATGAGAACAAAAGAGGAGAAGAATATGTTTAGCCCATGCAGTTTGGCCGAAACACATACGTGATGGGAGATCAGAGACACATGAAGGAACTGTGGAGTTGTTTTCTGTCTGTTTCTGTGACAGCAAGAAACATTTGAGAATTTTTCAGAGTCACTGAGAACAATCTGGTGAGAAGTTGCTAGAGGGATCCTTGAGGTCAGGAGATGTCTGTGAAGTGTGTGACCTAGCCTTAGTAGGTGTGAGGAGACCTTCTGTGTGGGATATGGGAAGGTGCAATTTTGTGGCCTCTCTTTTTCCACAAAAACCTTCTGCCATGAGGTCTCTAGGGCCAGCAGCTGTAAGTCCCTGAGTGAGAGAGCTGAAGGAGGAAATGGACTGCTCAGAAAAGGGGAAGCCGGTGAACCAGGGTGTGGCTGAGGCTGCTGGAAGGGGTCCTGGTGTTGCCATTGAACGCAGTCCACCCCTTAGGAAGAGCCAGTTTGCAACAAGGAAAGCAGTGAGCTAGATTCTCCCCAGAGTTCCATTTTGTCTAGCTGACCCCAGGGAAATCAGAGAAAAAATAATGGGATTGTAGTATTTTCAATAAGATGTCGCCCATGTTACCTGATATTTAAATAATTGGTTCCCAGTTGGTACCGTTTGGGGAGAATTAGGAGGCATGGCCTTGCTAGAGGGAGTATATCATTGCCAGGAGTCCAAAGCCTCGAGCCACTCCCAGCTCATTTCCCACTTGTGGTTGAAGCTGTGAGCTCTTGGCTGTTCCTCCTGCCTTGCTTGGTGCGCCCTGCCATGCTCCCCTGCTGTGATGGTCAGAACTCTATTCCTCTACAGCCATCACCACCAAATAAACCCTTCCTTCCGTCCATTGCCTTGGTCATGGTTTTCAGTCACAGCGAGAGAAAAGTAACTGGTGCTGGCATGTAGAATATCTGTAAAACACTCGTAGAGAAACAAGGACAAGGACAAGGCTGCGAGCAACTTATTGAAGACCACGAGGTAGTTTGCTAATTCCTAATCGGATAGGTGAGTAAATGAATGTCGGGGATGGTGTGTATAGTCCTAGAAGCCACCCAGTGCCTACTTCGCTGGGCGTCATGACGGATTCAGTCCTGTAGATTCCACAGCAGCATCAGCAGAACCATGGAGACCCATGACTGCAGATGAGGTGATGGGTCTCCTGGCTTTGCCGTGACGGCTGGCATGCACAGGACGGTCTACACCAGACCTCAGGACCTGTACCGCACAATAGGTCTATCCTGTGGTTTTAAGACTGGAATGAGGTTATCAGTGCAAAATCGCCTAACAACTAGCACCCAGTCCAGAGTCCTCGGGGCACGTTCAGAGGCTGCTGAGTTTTGCTGACACATTAGCAGAGTACATGTTGCTTTGCCAATTTAATTAATTTGAACATGCAAAGAAAATATCTTTTAAAAACATAATAGAAATAATATGATTTGTGATGATATTATTATGCTGACATGATCTTTTCTCTGGTGAGTCTGGAACACAGATGAGAGCTAGGAGGTCAGTGGAGCATCAGAATGAGTAAGAGCTGATCCTAACATAGGGTGTCGTGTATGTGTTTGAATGTGTATGCATGTGTGATCATGTGTGCAAATGGGTGCATGCATACACACATGTATGCATGTGTATACCTGTGTATGCATGTGTGTGTGTTTGCATACATGTGTGTGCATGTGTTCATGTATGTTTGTGCTGTTTTTTTACCTTTACATATGTATTTATAATAAAATTTAACTTACAAATTAAGGAGACTAAGAGTTGCAATTACCGATTTTTAAAGAAAGGACAATTGTAGCAGTGTGCTATAATAAAAGTTACATAAACATGATCTCTTTTTTTCAAAATAATACTTTCCGTTGTGTTTTCTAAAGCAGCTGTGTTCTTTGCTCTGTCCTTCGTGCCCTGCTACTTGGCACATGATTCCTGCATTTGTCACTTCCTGTGCTTCTGGGTCTGGTGACCCTTTGCACTTTCTTGTGGGCTCTGCTTGAGGTGTTCTTCCAGAAGAAGCAGTTTCACTATAATTGAAGACTTGTTTTAGATGATTTCCGTCCTTCTTAGTTGACTTCCTCAGTGTCTTCTGTAACACATGGCCATCAGTCCAAATACGCTTTCTGCCCTGGCACAGCTGAATTCTTTCTCCCCTTCTGCCTGATGGCTGTAAGCCATGCACTATGAGGTATAGCAGCAAACTCAACATGAACTTCTTTCTTCTCGGTTCTCCGGATAAAAGATCAATTCCTACTATAGCATTTTGAAAGCTCAGTACCCACTGTTTTCTTTCCTTATTCAGCTGTGTCAGTTGGCTTTCTTTCACTGTGGCAGCCTAGAGATCATCAATTTCATAACGGGAGGGGATATTCTTGGTGACAGTTTCAGAGTTTAGCCCATTGCTCTTGGACCAGTGACAAGACAGCACAGCATGGTGGAGGCCATGTTCCCCTCATATTGGCTGGGGAATGGAGTGAAAGGCAGGAAAATGTGAAGTCTAACCTTCTGGGTGATGCTCTCAGTAGCCCAAATTCCTCCTACTAAATGGTCCATATCGCCTACATGTTCCACCATTTCCCGTACATCAATGAATGGTGACCAAATCTTTAACACATGGGTCTTTGGGGGACTCTCCAAATCCCACCCAGAACACAATTTGAGAATTTTTACCTGATCATTTAAAGATTCTTTCAATAGTTCCAAAATGACATCATCACTACTCTTGCTTGAGACCATGATTAAGTAAAATATACTTGAATAGAAGCACTGTGGCATTGTTGACAGTCCATCTGCTAACCGAGACAGCTAAACTTCAAATGACAGACTGATGTGGTTTGACTATGAAGTGTTATCCAGATGTGCCAAAGGCTTGGTCTCCAGCTCATGGACACCTTGAGAAGTGACTGGGTCATAAGACCTCCGACATAACAGTATAATTAGTGCATTAGTCAATGTTAAATTTCCATATCTGGATGGGAACTCCGAGAAGGACCTGGATGAAGAAAGTAGTCCCCATCACCGGAGTTGTCATTAAAATGCTGAGCCATTTCTCTCCACCTGCTTCTTGCCTTCTCAGTGCTTTTTATTTCCTTACCTCAAACAACCAAGTGACCATGGACTTGAATCTCTGAAACAGGTTAGAGTGATTGCTAAGTGACTACGTGTTTGTCATGCAAATCTAAGGTCCATATTCAGATCCCCAGAATGCACATAAATCCTAGGTGTGACAGCCTACCTGTTTTTCCATCTTTGAAAGCCAAGACACACATTGGGGATCCCCAGAGCAAGCTGACTTTGGAGATTACACTTATTGGTGAGTTTGAGATTGATTGAAAGACTGTCATTGAATAAACTTGACGAGCCATTGAAGATGATTCCAGGCATTGACCTTAGGCCTACACATTCACATGGACACATGTACATTCATACCCATATACATGTGGACACACATACACACACAAATGCACACATGCACACAGAACACACATGTGTGCACACACCATGTAAACACACATAGATAGATAGATAGATAGATAGATAGATAGATAGATAGATAGATAGATGATAGATAGATATTGATAGATGATAGATAGATAAATGGATGATAGACAGATGATAGATACTGATATATCTATCTATGGGTAGATAAAGCACAAATCAATCCCACACCAGTTTGTAATTATTATTAAAAGGGTTATTTCTTTGAGGGGAAAAACTTACAGAACACCGTCCTAGACAATAGTCCTCTACCAGGAAAGGAGTCCGAGCAAGAGAGAACGAGAAGAGGGCTGCTGCTGCTTTTTAAAGAGAAAGAGACCACACCCCAGTGGGCTGGCATCTCAAAGGCTATTGGCTGAAGGAGTGGAAAGAGCTCCCACAGCAGATAGATAGATAGATAGATAGATAGATAGATAGATAGATAGATAGATAGATAGATGGATGAATAGATAGATAGATACTAGATAGATAGACAGATGATAGATAGACAGATGATAGATGTATAGATAGATAGATACATAGATAGATAGATACATAGATGATAGATAGGTATTGATAGATGATAGATAGATGTTGATAGATGATATACAGATGATAGATATCGATAGGTAGATAGATAGATAGATAGATAAATAGATAGATAGATAGAACCTCTGAAAGTGTAACCCAAAGTAAGTATTTCTAACTCTAAGTTGTTCTTCTCAAAGTACCTTTTACAGTGAGACAAAGTCTGACTAACACGGTGACTGCTGGGTGGGAGACAGCACATGCAGCCTGGGCACGCTGGAGAAAAGGATGATAAACAACCTGGGAGAGCAAAGCAGCGCAGCACAGGATGGCATCCCATGGCTCAGAGCAGCACACACTAAAAACCAGACCAATTGTTGGTTTCTGCAATGTTTAATTAAATACGTGTCTACTGCATTGGCCACAAGTAACTGAAAGTGTGGGCTGCAGATAAGGGAACTACTGTCTTCTCTGTCTGTGGGAAAGGAGCTGAAGGAAGGGTTTTCTCTCCTCTGGAGCCAGAAAGCTTGCAACTGGATGGGCAAGGACGTGAGAGTAGTTAGTCACCACACCAGTGTTGCTTGTTTTAGCTGGGATGTCAGCATACACAATGCCTTAGGAAACAGAGACTGAAACAAGGCATAGTGGCCACTCTGTTTCTGGGCATGGGAGGTGGCATATATCTGAACAAGAGGTGGCCTAGGATTTGAACTGTGTGTAGCCTTTCTCTGTGATCACAAACTCCTGCTCCTAATGAATGACACTGGGCTTCTTAAGGACTTCACAAGTCAGTCTAGTCAAAGGGACAATAAGACACCGGAGAATGGACCCAAGCAGGCAAAGGGACATTTTAAAGTAATTTGTTAGTGCCTTGGATATTGCACAACAATAAGCCTTTTGTACCTGTAAAAGAAAAACATCAGTGTGTAGCTGCCTGGCTGTTTACAACATCTCGCCCAATAACAATGTGTTATGTGTTTGTGTATCTGCCTTTAAATACAGTACTTCATTATTATGAGAACTTTTAAAATGCAATGAAGTTTCAAGCTAGAAAATTCATAGATGCTGATATGAGGAGAAACTGGGTCATAGTGAACTGAAGGAGAAATTTGAAACAGACATTTTGTTTGGCACAATTTGAAGTCAGAGACACAGAAAATGCATTGTTCCCATTTGAATGAGGCTGGGAAGTCATGTTTGGCACCTTGGCAATTTTGGGATCAAAGCATAATCTTTCTTTTCTTCCTTCTATCTTCTCTGAAACAAATTTCAATGCTACCAACCAGTGCTGGGAGATTACATGCAAGGCTGAGGGAGCCTCCCTAACTGAAAAGCATGTTTGTGTCGCTCTCTTTTGCTAAAGGCCTTTTCTTTATTAAAGTGAGCCTAATGTTTTATTTGTTTATTAAAACAATTAGAATTAATTCTTAGGAAGTAGAAACTCTTCTTATGTAGTTGTCCTTGTTTTCTCTGATTTAGTGGGTCTACCTTCTTGCAACATGCCTTCTGGTTTCCCAGAATTTTAGGTTAAATAGTGATGCGGGAGAATTGTCTACATTCTGTCAATCATGATTTAAATAAACGCTGATTGGCCATTAGCCAGGATGTATAGGTGGGACAACCAGACAGGAAGTAGAGGTGGAGCAAGGAGAATAGGAGAATTCTGGGAAGCAGGAAGCTCTCTCGGGATTCCTGCCCAGACCACCGAAGAAGCAGGATGTGACCTGCCCTGCTGAAAAAGGTACTGAGCCATGTGGCTAACATAGATAAGGATAATGGGTTAATATAAGTTATAAGAGCTAATACGAAACCTGAGCTAATGGGCCAATCAGTTTATCATTAATATAGACTCTCTGTGTGACTTTCTTTGGGGCCTAATGACTGGGAACTGGGCAGGACAGAAACCCTGACAAACCAGGCCCCTCATGCTACAAAATAGTATTATTAATAATTACTAAAGTTTGAGTAGATTATACATGGGCTGTATACTAAATTCAGGAGGTATGGAGTTATACAGTGAAAGTTGCATCCCTTACCTAACCCCGTCCCTTCAGTCCCCAGTTCTTCTCTCGAAGCTATCTGTTCTCATTTCCTTTCTGCTATTATGATGAAACATCCCAATCAAAAACCAGAGATGGGAGGAAAGAGCTTCCTTGGCTTACCATTCCAGGTCACAGCCCATCAATGAGGCAAGGCAAAACATGAATTCAAGGCAGGCCTGTTTGCTGGTCTCCACACAGCATTGTCTCCACCCAGGGAGCTTACTCACAGCTAAGGAATTACAGTAGGGACCATGGAGGAGGCTGCCTGCTAGCTAGATGGCAGACTGGAGGATACTCAGCTAGCTTTCTTACACAGTTCAGAGCCACCTGACTAGGGAAGGGACCATCCAGAGTGGGCTGGGCTCTCCCTCATCAATTACCGATAAGGACAATCCCTCGCAGACGTGCACACAGGACAACTTGACCTAGGAGGTTCCTCTCAGAGGACTGTAGACTGTATCAGATGGACAGAACTCACCTAGACAGTACCTTTCCAAAGATACATCACACTTATAGCATGTGTGCATGAATGTACACAAATGATCACACACATGTTACTACACATTCTCCTCATGTCATGTTTACAGTGCCAGTGCGGGTGTCTTTGAACTCCCTTTTGTGTGAGGTGTGAAGTTGAGGTTTAACCCGCCTTGGTCTCATTGCCTGTCCAGTTGTCCTACACAACTCATAAAAAAGCCCATCTCATCCCTGTTGATTTAAAACCACAACTTTATGAGATATTAAAGTCCCTCACTTGGTCATGGTTGTTGTTGTGTGAGATGGTCATATAGACCCAGGTTGGCTTCGAACTCATAAAGCGGAGCTGGCTTTGACCTCCTGATTCTCCTGTCTCCACCTCCTGAGTGCTGGGATTACAGACCGTTGCTAACCCTGTCCACCCACAATCCACATTTAAGACTTTTCCTTTTCAGAACTCTCACAGCTATTCTTCAGTCTCTGTCTCTCTGTCTCTCTCTCTGTCTTTACCTCTGGCTTGCTCGCTTGCTCTCCCTCTCCCTCTCTGGCTATCTCTTTCACATACACACAGATATACATTTATTTCGAATATTGAGATTCCATTGGCATTCTGGTCTGACTTTGCATTTCCACAGTGAGAACTTGAACATGACAACCCTCTCCCTGCTCAGACGAGTTCCTGTCCCTTTAGAGCCTTGTAGGTTTCTGTGCCTCACAAATTATCCCCGCTCTCAAGCGTGCTCCGCTACAGTTTGTATTTTAGTTGTTACAGTGCATGGAATGGTTTGTCTGTGGCATCTCAACTGGACTACATATATAAAGGCTGTGTCAGTTTCTCTTTAATAGTTTTGATCAGAATGTTGCTTATTTGTAGTTTATGTATAATTATTTTGAGTCTCCTGGTAAATAAGCACACTGTCTACAAATACTTGTGATCTTTGCTATTAAAATTGACTTTCTTCTTGTCCCTGAGCTGAACCACTTAAGTGTTAGAACAGTGTGTTCGTGTTTGCAGCAACACAGTCTGCTGAGGCTGGAGAGACCTGTCTGCATGAGACGAGTTAGACCCGGCCCTTAAACTCCCCTTCACTTTTATTTAGTGTTGTTTGGTTGTTATTATAATAGCGCATTCGTCACATACGCTTAGTGCTAGAGAACAATGTGGTGTTAAAATCCCTGTGCTGTAGGCTTCTTTATAAATTCTATTCAGTCTCCAGAAGAAAGGTGAGACTGCATAAGTTTAAAATTACCTAGTTTATATACGGTATTATTTTAACATCAAGCATGTTTCAGTGTAACCTTATTATCTGAAAATTTCTAACCTTGTCGGGAACTAAATTAAGTGTTTTTCCTGTATAACTTAATTCAGTGGGGACTCCAGTATCATACGTCTGCTAAGCCTCATCAGTGTAAACACTAGCCATTGTACTGGTGAGTGGACGTGCACGTTAATTAAGATCCCCGGTGGAGAGAATATTAGTAATCATGGGGAGTTTGTAGTTTAATTTAACATTGGGCAAGGAAAATTATTACAAGAAGATATGAATTTGGTCTTAGCTCAGGAACTAATTTGTCGTACAGCCTGTGGCAAATACCTTAACCTCTCTTATTTAATATTTTCATTTTGTGAGTGTAAATTGAATTATTAAATATTCAATATTTAGTTATTATAAATTTTAAGTAATATTAAGTACTCACCTCTGTATTTGCAATCTTATTCGGTAGTCCACCCAAGCCTCTCTTAGTGTTGATGTGCTTACTGACAGTGATTACCGCTGCTAAGGTCTCTCAGCTTTCTGCTCTTGAGCATACTCTTCAGCATGATGCACAAAAGGGACATCAGTAGAAGAGCCCATGGCCATGGGTTTTTAATCAGCTCTCTGTAGCATGCATCAAATTGAATCCCTTAATTTCCCTACCTTCTCAGAAGTCGGTAAAACATTAACCCTTCCCTTTTGCTCACAGCACTGAAGGCTGGGTATATTAGGTGATCACGGGAAAGTAGACCTATTAGCCTGGAAGACCCTGGCAGGGAAAAGCATGTGGAGCTTAGTGAATGAATATCTGCCCTGAGCAGAATGTCACAGCAAATGTGGCATGCAGGCAGGGGAAAGGAGCTTTTGTTCCCTTCTGCTGATTTCCACTGTGGAAATCAATCTGGAGGCTCCTCAACACACAGAGTAAACTTACATGTGACCGGGTCATACTACTTCGGAGCACATGCCCCCCTCATACACTAATGTCAGCTGATTGTGGAAGTATCTGCTTACCAAATTACTGAACCAGCCCAGGTAGCCATTAGCAAATAGATGGATAAAGAAACTGTAGTACATACACACAACAAATAAAGTTTTATTCCACCTTAAAGAATAGAATCATCATGTTTGCAGGAAACAGATGGAAGTGAGGTCACTGTGTTAAGTGAAATAACCTAGACTCAGACAAATATCCTGTGGTTTTTTTCTGATATGTGATATCTAGGAAAACAGAAAAGGAGATGAAGCTAAGAGGAGAAACACTGGGGAATTAGAGGGACAATTGATATAGGGAACAGGCATCGGAGATAAATTAAAGGTTACATAGAAGGTGTGTATGTTATAGGAATACAGTGTATACATATTTAGAAGCAGCAAATGAAACCATTCATTTTGTTCAGTTACTGTAAGCTAATAGCATAAAGAAAGCCTTCTAGATTGAGACTTTTCCTTTCCTCCTTCTCAGCCCACCAGTGTTAGTCTCTTCCTGTGTCATGACACTTTTACATCCCTTTTTAAGAGTAGAAAAGCATCCATTGCAGAAGGGCCAGTGGGAGAAAATGGCACAAAAGGGACATCAGTAGCACGGTGACAGATTTTCAGACACACTTGGGTCTTACTCATCCGCTGCTGACACAATTTAGGATGATACTGTAAAACACATAGCTGTTATTCTGTCAGTCACCACATAGAGGAAGCAGGAGGCACAAAATAGTCACCAGCGTTAAAATGCAGAGAAGTCCAGAAAGTACTGAGCCATGCTGAGCCACATGGTCTGGGAACAGTACTGTGTAGACACTAAGAAAGGCTGGAATGTTCCAACAGAGATGAGAAGATGGAGGCTGGTCTCAAGGTGGGTTGTCACTAGGCAAACAGTTCTGTGAGGTGGGGTGAGGGATGGGAGGCCTGGGGACACTCTCTGCCCTGTCTGATCTGAGAGGGAGAGAGAAAGGGCGGGGGGAAACAAAAGCGATTTTTTTTGCCAAGGGGCACTGGCTGTGGAGTGTGTCTATTTGCCAAACTTGCTTGCCAGCAGCTCCCCATGGAGTGCACAGCCTAGTGGTCCAGTTCTGGTCCAGTTTGGGATTTTGTTTTGTTTTTACTTGAAAAAAAAAAAAAGACCCAATTTCCTCAGGCCCCTTTATAAATTGTGTGTTTCCGGATATGTTTGAAGGGATCCGACGAGTATGGCTATCCTAGGGGGGCGTAGCTCCACGATGGGCAGCCCCTCTCACAGAGGGAGGTCGCTGTTTGAAAGAGAAGAATTGAAATCATTTTTAAATACACCGTGTGACTCTTTAGCAAAATGTGGAGGCACCCTGAACTTTACTTTCAAGTCTGTGACCTTTTCACAATCATGAACTCCGTGCCAAAATGTGTTGTGGTTTTAATTAGCTGCCCTGTTGTGTAAAACGAGCAACCGAAATGAATATGAGGCCTTTTCTTAATGTTCATTGATTTGAGTAATTGGGGGGGGGGAGAAAGAAAGAAAAAAATTATTCTAACCATCATCCTGCAACTGACTTCATCTTGGCAACATTAATTTTAACTAGAATTGGGGGAAGGGATGTCATAAGTTTTGTTTCTTGGTTTAGAAAAATTAATATGGCCAGCACTAATTAATTAGCATAGACAGTATTTATGCAGTGGCTTCTTTCAGATAATGTGCCTCAGAGGGGAACAAGAAGACAGTTTTGTTATTTTGTGGGCTTTTAGTGGCTCTGATTTAACAAAGCAATATCCTAGAATATATTAGGGAATAGCAATGACAGATTCATTTTCTACTTTGTGCCCTGAAAAGCCATTTATGCAAATGCACATGCTGTATTTGTAATGTAAAAGCAGTTGGAAGATTTGGGTCTCTCTCACTCAGTGTTTGTGAGATGATGGTGAGGAGGAAAATCATGAACCCCCAACTGTGATTTGATCATTAGTCTTATATTTCTTAAATGCAGACCCAGGCCCTCATTTTAAAAAAAAATCAACAGCTGACACTTCCATGAAAATTTAATGTGATTGCTTTGTCAATACTGCTAAAGAAAGTTGCCAAATAGGAAGTCAGGGGCATTTATAGCAGAGTGGTAACAATGATCAACTTTATCAGGTTTGATATTTACTATAAATCCTTCCCTCAACTCTTTCCAAACCCACCTATCTTGGTTTGAAAGAAAATGGCCCCCAAAGGAAGTAGGACTACTTGGAGCTGTGACTTTGCTGGAGGAAGTGTGTCACTGTCACTGTGAGAGCGGGCTTTGAGATCTCATATCTGCTCAAGCCACACCCAGTAAGTCAGTTCACTTCCTGTTGCTTGCAAGATGTAAAACTCCCAGCTCCTTCTTTCTTCAGCATCATATCTGCCTACACACCATCATGTCCTACCATGATGTCAATGGATAAAACCTCTGAACTGTAGCCAGCCCCAATTAAATGTTTTCCTTTATAAAAGTTACTGTGGTCATGGTCCTTTATAAAGTTACAGTTCCTTTATAAAGGTTACTGTGGTCTCTTCAGAGCAATAGAAACCCTAAGACACTACCCCCACCTCCCAACTGCCATCTAACTTTGTGTTCTTTCTCTCTCCTTCCCTTTCTTCCCTCCCTCTCCCTCTCTCCCTTTAATGACCCATTGACTTCAATTTGTACTGTCTATATATTCCTTGGTATAGGGCTGTTCACTGTAGTATGGTTGGTCAGGAACCATACTCTTAAATAAAACCGACTGGACTCTCCTCCTCAAGAAGCCAGCAGTGGCCCAATCCTTCTCAGTTAGGGGTGGAGTCTCATGGACCTCTTCATCCTCATGCTAAAATGTTGACTGTCTTCATTGAATCTCTGTAATTGTATAAAAAGAAAGTACACTTATTTTTTAAGATTTATTTCTCTATGTTTTATGTGTATGAGTGTTTTTCTGCACATATGTGTGACACATATATGTCATTCCCATGGAGGCCAAACAAGGGCATCAAATCCTCTGAAACTAAAGTGATAAGACAGTTGTGAGCTGCCATGTGGGTGCTAGAAACTGAGCCCAGGTTCTCTGCCAAGAGGAGTCAGTGCTCTTAAGCATTGAGCCATCTCTTCAGTACATACCCTTTTAAGATTTACTTGGCGACAGATATTTTTAATGCTGATGTGAGTAAGCCACACAGGCAGGTTTTTAAACTGAGAATAGTGAAGTTGCAATGGTACAGTAATTAGGTGTTTGCACAGGCATTGTGTTGCAATGGAAAGTGTATCAGTCCCAACTAAGAAAACCTGCCACTCATCAACTCCACAGACTTGGGCAAATTCCTTCCTGTGTCTGTCTGTAGTTCCCACCTAGAATAGTAGTACTCTGTCCCAGTATAGTTAGTGACCAAGTGAGCAGCATGTGTGAGGACAGCCCAGCTCTGGTATGTAAACACTTTTTGTAAGATGTTTTACACATTTACAGTCTCTGCCACTACGCTTCAGGAAAAAAAAGTGGGGGATCTTTTTTTTCTGGTAAAAATGGAACAGAAGGTGAACAGGGGTACTGAATAAGTTCTTGTAGCGTAGTGTACTTTTGCATACTATTTATTTACTTTCTCTCTTCCTGAAAGGCTAGATTCTTCCATGAGAAACCAGTCCATTTATTTCTGTTTTTCTCTTCCCCCATTCTATTAAAATGGAAGAAATGTGACTTGGTTTCTGTTAGCTTTTACTCTCTTCCATCTGAGGTTTAGGGACTCTAAGGTATAAAGCATTCTGAGATCTCCCCCACACCTTCAGCTGGTATACGCAGATGGAAGACCGCCTTCCGCTTTTCCTACTTTTTCTACTTTTACTCCTGCCCCCAAAGTGAATGGTAGTAGCTGGCCCCTGCACAGCGTCTCCCACAGAAACCAGTACGTGTAGCCACATAAACGATCTCTTCCAAGCTCTTAGTAGAGTGCATCTTTACTGGAAATGAACAGTATCTAGAGCCTAGGGAATGAGGTCATCTGTGTTGAGCCCTGACCACCTGCTAGCACACCCTCCGAAAGACTTTGCAACTGTAATCTTAACATTCTCACAGAATCCAGTGAGTATCCCGAAGCTGAAGGGACTTAAGAGATTTGGTCAAGATCTGGAAGTAAGAAGTAAAGACATTAAGAGTCCTCCAAAGCTGCATGGCTCCGGAGCCTGCAGTCTAACCACACAATGTCAGTAGCAGCAAGTCTTCCTTCCTTGTACACGAAGTGTAAGAATGTGGTCAGGTATACAACTTATAGTAACAGTGAAAGATTAAATCATTTTAGGATGGACAACCTCTGCATTTGATATGAGGTTCTCATGTAGCTGGTTGACACTAATTGAAATGACTTAATCTCTGTAATTTAACTTTTGCAAAACATCAAATGTTCTAAGGACCTGTAGTCAGTTTTCTCCACCTGGTTCCTCTCTCCCTAGAGTGCATAAATATCGGATTCAGGTATGAGCCCTCTAAGGCCTTGGAACTATCTTTTTTGGTTGTCAACTAAATGCCAACAAAGATTATCACTTTCTAATGGATAATGATGGAATGAGTATTAGTTATCTTTAAGAATGATCAGATTAGGGAACTACTACAAAAGACTATGCATTATCAAGGCAGAGACGATGAACTGTGAAGGCAGTCCAATTAACACTGGCAACTTCGAAAATGTCTGTGCATCCCTCGGTTTCCTTTGGGATCTTTGAAATGACACACCAAGGTTGAAGTGTGGTTCAGAGCCTCTGCATATTAGTGGACAACACCTAGGAACTGTAGAGGAGGAAGATTCAAACAATTAAGATGAAGAAGCTATAAAACTCTTAAGTGTGTATGGAAAGCAATTTGTCCCTGGATGTGGTAACAAAGTTCCACAGAAAAAAAGTAACTGATGAAGATTACGACATTGATTAGGATGATCATGAAGGAGACGAGCACAAAGGTGATCATGAAGATGATGTAATGAAGATGATGATCGTGAAGATGATGGTGATGACAATGATGATCTTGAAGATCGTCATGATATTAGAGATGATATTATGATTTCATACAGAGACTTTTATGATATTAGAGAAGATGAAGATGTTAATAAAGATGATGATTTTGATGGACATGATTTTGCTGATGAGGAAACTGAAGAAAAGCTCCAGTGACAAAATTGGTACAATATATCAGCCAAAAACACACAAAAATTAAACCAGAGTGATAAAGACTAAAATTCATCAGCAACAAGATCAAAATGTCAATAATCTTTCAAAAAAAACGGGGAAAATAAAACTCTTAAATACTAAAAGGACCAAGTTCTATAAAAAGCATTAGAGCAAAATTGCAAGCAAAAGTAGAGAAAGGTGGTTCTCTTCCCATCAATCATGTGAAGAATTTCTTCCGGATGACTGACCAGGAGAAGGCTATTCACAATCTCTGGCAGTGGAGGAAGTCTCTTTACAAGAATGGTTTAAGCAGTTTGAAATATTCCATCTTGCTGCATTTCTGCAGCAGCTGATATCTGGCTGTTCTTTATGTATTGCAAAGTGAGAACTTTCTCTGCTGTGTTTGATAGGTGTCATCCGGGTCCCTTTGCCAGGAATGTGCTGTCTAAATAAATGCCTGCTCAGTTTTCAAGGATGGAACTCCACCTTTCACTTGGTTGTATGTGTGTTATTATGTTACAATAAGACATAGTCAGAGTGATGGACATAGATGGAAATGGTGACGAGACAAAATATACACGTGAAATAAACTTAGTATTTTCATAGTATATAAAATGCAAGCGTTCTTAGTATTAGGTGTGATAATTCATATAAAGCTAGGAGTGATATGCCTGGCCCACACACATGAGTAGATAATGACTTTATTAGTAATATTTCTGCTACTATGACTATGACCAAAAGCAATTTTCAGAAGAAAGAGTTTATTTTGGTTTATGGCTCCAAAGGAAGAGTTCATAATAGCAGTGGAATCATGGCAGCAAGCTATTGTAGCAAACAACTGAGAGGTCATATTTCAACCGAGAGCATGAAGCAAAGAAGTGAGAGGAGGCTGTGAACCCTCAAAGCCCGATCTCAGTGACATATGTGCCCCACAAAAGCTGTGCTTCTTCACATCCTCCAAAGTACAGCGCCAACTGGGGACCAAGTGTTCACATGCCTGCACCTATGAGGTGCAGTGACACCCCAAAGACCTGTACTTAAAAGTTGTTTTGAGCAGCGCTAACTTAGAGCATCAGCTGTAGCTTGTTGGCTGTAGCAAAATATGGAAAGTTTATCAATTTGGTTGATCAGATTTGAGAAACAATGTAGTCTCAATAGCATCATGAAGTAGTTGGTAGGACAAGATTGGAAATAAGGGACCATGGCCAGAGGCAGGGAGGTTTGCAGGACAGCAGGCTGGAAGTGTGATACAGTCCCTCTGATTCTGCAGAGGAAGAATTTGGGAGTTTGACTCATCAATTTATTGTGGAAGTTGGGAGATAACAGAGTAGCTTCATGTGACCTAGGGACTCCAGTAGCCAAGTGGTAGTTGATATAATCAATGAAAGGCAGGAAATACTCAATGGAAAAATCAATTTGATGGTGAAGATGGTGAGTCCAGTTTGGAAAAAACTGAATTTTAGATTTCATTGCCCAAATGAATTAGAGATCTGGATAGACACTGGGAATTTGTAAAGAAAGCAGGAGCCGGAGTGTAGTTCCATAGAGAGTGTTAAGTGTTTCCCAGGCCTGCATAAGTCTCTGGGCTTGATCCCCAGTGAGTGGAAGAGGCAGCAGGGAAGGAGGAAAGGAGAGAGAAAAAGAGAGGGGGGCGTGTGTCTGATATGGGAAGGAAAAGGAAAGGAGAGACAAAGAGGAAAAGGACAGGGTGTGGGGAGGAAGAAAGGAGGATGGGAGAGGAAAATGAGTCAGACAGAATCTCCATTGCAATGGCTCCTAGCTAATGCTCAGTGAATATCTGAAGAAGGATGGGGCAGAAAGAGAAAGTGATAGGCAGAGAATACTGCTGGAAGAGAGAGCCAAGAAGGGAAACAGACGGGGGGAAGAAGAACTGGGGGGGGGGGATGAGAAGCAGACCCTGCTGGAGAGAGCTGAGCCTGAGCAAACCTGTGTCATGCATGGGATGACTTTGTCTTCTCTGCTTCCACTGTTTGTTTACAGAGGACAGTCTGAGAGTTACCATGGCGATCAATGTTCTCCTCTCTGTCCACTTCTCAGACTGTCTGAACATTGCCATTTAGCTACCTCCATGCAGAATGCCATGGAAGGCAGGCCCCCTGCCAGAGAGAACAGCTCCTGTCAGAGGTGACAGAGGACATACCACAGAGCATTGCTGAGAGTTAGTGACTCATGGTCCAAGTGCTTTGTCTCCTTCAGTCCCTGGCTCTGTTGTGCCTTCCTGAGTTTGCAGTAAGCCTGATTCTACCCTGCAGATGTGCCCGTGAGCCTCATTAGCCTCAGCTACATAAAAATAAACTAGAAAAATGGTTCAGTCAAGCCCTGAATCTAGATGGCTTAAAGATTAGCCTGGATTGGGGCTGAAGATGTGCCTTTCTCATTAGTAAACTCCAGCCTCGGGTCTTTGTCTGACAGGCCAGCATGCCTGTCCTCGTGGCCCGCACTAATCTGTGCTCCCTCTGACTCCATCACTGCTGAGCCCTTTCAGGACTCTGCTTCTTTGGGGATGTGGATGATCTCTGCAGCTCCTCCCGCTCCCAGGACAGCTTCCCCATGGCTTCAGGGGCATCATCTCCACAGGGGCCCTCCCTCTGGCCTCATCTCTTTCCTTTGATCCCACCTTTGCCTCCTCTTTCTCTGTGGTTTGAAATACTATCTCATGGAGCCCTGGAGCCCTTTTGTCAAGCATCCCTGGTTTTGATGACTTCCAAGTTCTATCTCAACGTCAACTCTCACCTTGGATCTCATCTGCTTAATGAACGTATGCATCTCAGCTATGTGACACTCATCCCAAACTTAACTCATATGTGTCTAGACCAGAAACTGGGCTCATGCTTTACTCAGTTGTCTAAGCCAGAAGCCTAGGATCACTGTGCATCTTCTTCCCTAATCTCTTAGAACTGATTAGAAGCTAAACCTCCTCTACCTGCTGGATCTCCTCTCTGCCTCTGCTGCCATTATGTATCTCAGGCCCCAGGACCCTCACTTTGGTTACAGGATGGCAGTGTCCTTAAATGGCATTGCCCTTTGCAGGAAGCATCTTTGCCATTTTGTGCTTAAGTTCCTGACGTGGCCCACCTGAAAGCCTCAAAGACCCTTGTGGTATTGTCTCCAGCCCCACAGTGCTCTACTGTTCTCCTTCCATTTATCTCCTACCCCATTCCATTTTCAGCTATCTTGTTTCTAGTATGTTCTTCTGTTCTTCTTCTCACTTCCCCTCTATACCTGGCTACCTCAGAATCAGCGCTTTCTCCTCGGCATGGATGTCTCTTTCCCTTCAGTATGCCTCCATCTACTTCTCCAACATTTGAGTGTGGACATCTGTGTTTCAAACCAAAAATCTGTTTGTTGAATCCTAGCCTTTATATTCATTGTACTAATTGCAGCTAACTATTCCTCTTATAGAAGCAATGTCTTATGGGTCAGGAATCATGTCTAGCTTGTTCAAATCTCTGTCTCCAGTGCCCATCATGGGTGTGGAAGAAGCTTCAACTTAATAAGTCATGCTCTCTGATAAGGCAGATGCATAAAAACACGTGCATCCTTATAGTCTTAATTACTTAATTATTTTTCATAAGCAAAGTAATAGAAATACATACAAAAATTAAGACTAAATTAAGATAGGACAGTGGCTAACAATGGAAGGCCTGAAGAGGATCTTAAAAGATAGTTTCTATCAGACGTGACAGGAATGTTGCACACATCAAGTATCAACACTATGAGATGCATGAGCCTAAACAAGCCCTGCATTATTACCGCACCAGTCAATATGCCAGCATGGGTAGGGGAAATATCTCAAGGTCCATACTAGTGAAGGGACACAGATAATAAATGGGTACAGAGAGATGGGGAGAATCTGTTCTACATGGCCAGCCTTAAACATGTGCATGGAAACAACAAGAAATGGGATAGTAGGTTGTATTATGCATATGTGTATGTTTGTATGTATAAATTATATATGTGTATATAATAACAATAACTCTACAGAGGTCATGAATTTAAGATGGAGTTGGGGTGATACAAGAGGAGTTGGAGGGGTAGAAGGAGGGAGGGTAGACATGATATAAATATAGTACTTATGTCTGAAATTCTCAAAGGAAGAGGAGGAGGAGATGAAGTTGAAGGAGGAGAAGAAGTAAATGGAGTTTTGGACAGAGCTCTGCTACTAATTAGCTTTTCATCTGGAATATATAAATAAATAAAATAAATAAATAAAAAGAGAGAGAGAATACCACTTCACAGACCTATAGGGAGATTTAGGAAGAATAATTTAAGTGGCATGTATAGAAAGCATGGCTCCTAGTAGGTATTCAAAAGACAATAGCTTTTTATCCCTTGAAGGTATTTAAAGTCCTTTGTACATTCTTGAATTACCTGAGGATGATTGAGAGAAATAGAATCTATTTTTGAATGTGACTAAAATTATCACTTCAGTCTGGGTCAAGACAAGAAGTTCCTAAACTGTAGTCTGATAGAAAATTGGTCCCTTGTCCCCATTAAACTGTAATAAATGATTAAGAACACATGCAGAAACTTCACATTAGAAAATCCCTTAAACTCTGACCTGGGGGGAATTATTTTCTCTATTTCTTTTGTACAGTAGAAGTTTACTAATTCACAGAGTATCTTGATTCATCTACAATTTAGATTCTATATAATCTGGCAAAATAAACTTCTTTCCCTATGCTTCAGCTTTACCACCCTTGGACACTTAGGGAAATTAGATTTAAAAAAAAAATATATATATATATATATATATACATATACATATATATATGGCTATCTGTGACAATGCAGAAATTCTTTTGTAAACACATCATTATAACCCTAATCAAAAGCTGAAGGTAATATCAATGCATTACATTTTATTACCCTGGGAAAAGATAATTCCTGTAAATCCGTCTTTATGGTGTTGGTGAAATAAAGTATTCAGATTCTTTAAGAGATGACATCGCGAGCTTGTAGCAGGCACTTTGTCGTCCCTTTTGGAATGCCAACAGGTTGATTCCCATTAGTCCGGCTGCCTGTGATAACACTGTCATTAACTGGCTTGCCTACCCTCAGGCAACTGTGCTGGAATTCTCATTTCTGCCTCTGTAATATTGGGCTAGTCAAACACTATGTTCTCCACTTTTCTTCCTAACCTTACCTCCGTGGGGGCCTGCTGCACAGGCATGTAATTGGTTTGACATTCTCCAAACACTTATGCAGTTATCTGAGAGCTCATGCTCCCGTCCAGGTGTGTGAAGGTGGTGTTTTTATAGAACTAATCCCCACGGGCCCTTGGAGTTCTGGGTGGGAAGGAAATGGCCAAGGATTTTCCTAGTTGATGCATACAGCAGCTCCCATTGCACGGACTTGTGAGACTTCTCAGTTCGAGCCACTGAGGCCATTAATAGTCGGTGCTTACTGACATGCTTTATATCAAGACTGGAGTCTAGCACTCTGTGTACAGCACTGGGGCCGTGGTGTAATGCTCCGCTGTAGCTTGCCCAGAGTTCTAGACTGTGTAATCAGTCGTGCTCAGCCCTGCTGTGCTTCAGAGCCAGGCACACAGATAGCACCCCTGTGAGAGCTCAGAGTGTCCCAGCCCCACACAAGGCTCCATCGTTATGACATTCTGGAAACAGAGGCAGACTAATATGTATGTACATAGTTCTGTAAGTGATTTGGAAAGCTCAGGTGGGGAATCACTGTGTAGTAAGCCTCAGGCTGACTTTCAAATGTCCTCTCCTGCTCCACCTCAAATGGAGCACATCTGCACTTCAAATGGCCTCCACTTCCCTTCATCCTCCAGCTTCTGAAATCCTAGGCATTTCTAATGTTCCACCTTAATACGCAGAAGAAAACCTTTGGTCTGAAAAAGCCCTTTGCCCAGAGAGTCTAATTCGGTGGGCACGGCGGGCATGGCTTGCGTTGAGACAGAACACTCTAACGCCAGTCCACTCTGCATCCATCTATTGTTTAAGCTTCTATTCATTTCCAGTTCCAGGGCACAGAATTAATTGTTCCTTTTCTTTCATCCCACTAGCCCACACTGTGTCCTGGTATGAGGGGGCTGCTCTCCAGTTCCGGCCTCTCACATAATTGGCAGTTCTCAGGGCCAGGACACACATTGTCTTCAGTTTCATGTGCCTGCCCTTAATTCATCGCCTGGCACAATTCAGAAACTGTGCCAGACAGACACTAGTGTTTGGTGACATACCATGTATTTATAATTTAAAATTGCAGGGTAAATTCTAGAACAGTAAATAAAATTCCGCAGCTGCTGCTGCCCTGTGACTCAGTGCCGGCGTCGGTTTTCCTTTTATCTGAGGCTGCTGCCGAGCGGCGACCCTCACACTGTCTCTCCCTGTGACGCGCTTCTGGCTGCCCGTAAGCTGGGAGCTGCCCATTTTCATTTAAGCTGCCTCTAAATCCACTTGTGTGTGTGTGTGTGTGTGTGTGTGTGTGTGCGTGTGTGTGTGTGTGTGTGTTTTTCAATTCTAGATTTTGAAATATTTTCCAAGGAGGAAAAAGATGTAGTCCTCTGTTGGTAACATTAAATGCTTTTAGTTGCTTTCTTCTATCTTTTTGTTGGTTCTTGTTTTCTTTCTCTCTCTCTCTCTCCCTCCCTCCCTCCCTTCCCTCCCTCCCTCCCTC
>PVIU01003927.1:0-23974 GCA_004026605.1 Ondatra zibethicus | reverse complement strand
CACCTTGCTTCCTTCCCCCTACTTAGTTAGCTGTCTAGCCTCTTGGTCTTTTTTTTTTTTTTTTTTTTAGCTTAAACAGGAAGAACTCTGTTCTGTGTCAGGGGCCTCTCATGTTCTATGTGGTCATCAAAGATAATGCCCACTTGACAAATCCTATTGAAATTGCCTCTTGTTCAGTAATCCTCCTTAGAGAGCCTTGCTACTCCCGCCCCCCACCCTGAACCTTTGCATAGATGCTTGCTGATCAACTAAGTTTTCAATGAATATTTTTGTTGAATGACAGAAAGGACAAGATGTCCGGTTCATAGGTGGTGAGATAAACAAAGGCAGCTACTCAGGAGAAAGAGGAGGCCTCAATACTGTGCCCTGCTGTATCTGTAAAATTCACCATAAACATCAGCTAGTCTATTCTTGTTGAATGTGCTCCATTGCCGCCCTTCCCAGGCCACTGATAAACTCTGCAAAAAATACTTGAGTTAAAGGCACCAAACTAGTCTCTAAGGAACAGTCAGAGGTATTAAGAAATGTCCCCTCTCTGAAATGACCTGAAAGAGATTTGAACTATAGCCACAAAGAGATATGACTACACAGTTAGGTGTGGACCGGGCATTAGTCACTAGGCATCCAATGTCTGCAGGATGGTATCCAAGCCTTCCGTTCTTCAAGACCTCTGGCATCTGACCTGAAATTTATTTTTCTTCCTTTTTTAAAGAAGACTTGATTGCTGCAAAAGTATCATTTCAGTAAACAGGATGTCCATTTGTTCATCATAACTCCAGGCATGGCCCAACGGCACTCAAAGAGTCCTTTCCTTCTCTGGGACAATATCTGTTCCTAGAAATAAGCCAGGAGTTACCCCTTTCTGGGAACCCCAGCATTTTGTTCTAAGCTGTATCCCATCTTGGTTGAGGCAGTCAGGGCTGACTTCTCTTCTGTGATGGTCACAGGACACAGTGGGGAGGCAGCTCTATGCCCTGATTAATTCATATATGCTCTTTCCTCTAAGGTACCATTCTGTACTCCCTTCTTGCCCGTGTCTTTACTTGCTGGGGCTTCAGCACCTGGGGCCAACTGTGTTCAGAAATTCTTAAGTGGAAAATGCCAGAAGTAAATAATGTATGGGTTTAAAATTGTGCACTTTGTAAGCAGCATGATGAAATGACACACATCCTTGGTTCACTAGACCTCTGGCCACTTTAACCCACAGAACCATGGTGTCCATGATAGCCACCGGCTAACTGCCATCTTGGTTCTCATATAGACACAGTATTATATCAGCATAAGTTCAAGTAAAGTCTGACTTTACTTAGTAGTGACCCATTTTATTGTTCTTTTATATTATTATTTATTGGTAATCTCTTACTATGCCTCATTGAATAAATTTTATAAAATGTTCATATAAGGAAAAGCCTAGTACTATCTGCAAGTGCAAGTTTTCAGAGACTATACCAGGCTCTTAGGACTTGTGTCTTCTGAAGGGGGTCCCTTGTCTTTATGTATTTTTAAGTTGTTAGACCCCAATGCAGAGTCTAGGGCTACAATATAAACATATATGAGAAGATGGTCATTTCTAGCTGGTGCAGTCCCTTTACTCCGGGGACACAAAAGACCACAATCCAGAAGTTTGACACAGCCATGCTTGGCGCCATTGGCTTTGCACTGGCCACCCAACCCTCTCCTTCTGAAAGCATTGTAAGTACCATGATGTTCTGGCCTGGCTTCCTCGCACAACTTCAGCCCCAGGCTTTTTAATTTAAGGTTGAGTTTTGTGGAAGCCTTTCCATTCTCCAGACCTTATCTCCTTTCTCTATAGAGGAGTTCCTCCGGGGTATGACAGGTCCGCCGTAGACCTTCTCTTTGCCCTCATTTCTCCATCAGAATGGCACCTCCTCCTTCTAATTACAGCCAGAAAGTAGAGTAACAGCAATGATTTTCTATCAATACCACCCTCTCTGGAGAAGGGGGAGGGCATCTCTTGACTCTACCTCTTGACTCCTTTGTCCATCTGTATCTCTCAAGCTGAGGCTCCCCAAACCTGAGCACCACAATCTCTGACCTGATTACCATAAAGATCGGTCCTTTTCTTCTCATTTTCCTCCCCTTTGTTCTCACACAAGGTAAAGCAACATTTTGAATGTCAAATGTAATCAATGTAATCAGCGTTTCCACAAAAGCTCTTCACAGTCTCCATATTGTTCTGAGGGTGAAGTCAAGTTTTCCTAAGAGAACTCTTCCTCATCTATTCCTTTTAATCTCTGCTTCACCACCCCTATCTTCCAGCCCCTCTGTTCCCTTTCCCTCTGAGATCCAGCCATGTCTCTGCTTCTGCTGCTGCCACCACCCACCTCTATCTTCCCTACTTGCAAACACATGCACAAAAGCCTGACCAATAATGTAGTTAGACCCCAATGTGGGCTTCCAAAGCAGCCATCTGTGCTGACTGGAGCAGAGTCCCTTTCTCTCCCACCAACACAGTGTCTGCTTTTCATTCTCAGATCTAACCATACTGTAGCATTGTCGTCGTTTGTCTGTGTACAATAACAATCTACAAGGAGAATGAGTGGATGGGATGGATGGACGGGTGGATGGATGATAGAGTGAGTGGACGGTTAGATGGATGAATTGATCATCTCTATAGAAACGATAGCTTGTCTGAGATCTAGTCTTCTTTTAAAATGAAGGAAATTTCTACAGAATGCATCAATCATCTGTGAAACTGTAAAAGTTGACACAGACTCACCACAGGAACTTTTGTTTGAAAACTGCATTGCGTTTGGGTCATTATTTATAAAAAGGATCTTTAAAAATCAGTTTCAACATCCTAACAAACCCACATATGGCAGAATGAACCAGAAGTATTGAAATTTATTTCTCAAAGGGGAAAAAAAGCCAAGGCTCAGAATAACGAAATCTTTGTCTAATGGACTCATAGGGATTTGACTTCTGTAGATAACTGGTTACTAGAAAACTGAGCAAGTATTTCTCCACCAGGAGAGCCTTCGGAGACAGAAACACAGGTAATGAAGCATTTCATAAGAAAGGACAAATACCACATCAATCCCTTTTCCTTGATCAGTCATCTAGCAAATATTTTTGATCGTCTAGTATATGTCAAGTCCAGAGGCAAAAGTGAGGGTTGTATTGGTCTCAATGTTTGTACAATAGGAGAGACAAATCATTTGGAACCATAGGAGGTTGTGTAAAATTAGAGAAGCAAGAAGAACTCCATAGGAAAGGCCAAGACATCACCACAGGGCACATGACAAGGGGCCTTTCCTTTTCAGGGATATCGAGCATACTTTGTAGTACTCGTAAAGCAGGGTGGCCTTACATGCCAAGGGGATGGGCATATGCTTTGTAGAAGTGTAAGGGTCAATGGAAGAACAGACAAAGCTTCATGGATAAGTGAAAGGGGACATAGTTCATTAGAGACTCCTTTAATTTCCATACTGAGTCAGGGTACAGCTGGTGTCTGTTCAGTTGTAGTTGTAAAGATGGGAGATGATGTGAGATTCCCCACTGTATGCAGGGTAGAACTTAGCTAGGTGGGGAAAACTAAACTAAATTCTGGGAGAAAGAAAGGAGGAGGAGTCAGAGAGAAGTGATGTAGCCCCAATGGAGCCAGACGGAACTTTATCCAGTAAGCCACAGCCACATGGTGATACATAGATTAATGGAGATGGGTTAAATTAAGATGTAAGAGTTAGCAAATAAGAATCTAGAGCTAATGGGCCAAGCAGTGATTTAACTAATATAGTTTCTGTGTGATTATTTCGGGGCTGAGCAGCTGGGAACCAACAAGTGACCTTATCAGTACAGATTGGTGCTCAACGTAGTTGACTAAAATCCACTTAAAACCTGAGAGGGCTTAAAAAGTAATTCTAGACACAAAAATACAGAGTTTAACACAGCTTCTTGCTGTTTGCTGGTGGCGTGCTACAGCTCCTTTAAAAAATGTTTTCCTGACTCAGTGGTAGCAGAAAAAAAAGTTGTGCCATTTTGAAATTCTGGCTTTCTGAGCCATGCTGCCAGTGGGACCTCTGGCTCCTTCAGGAGACTGAGCATTTAAATGGGTTTTGTGAGCTACAACTACTTAATGGGTCGACATAGACCAGCTGCATACTTGGAACTGGGGCAATGTGCATGGTGTAAGAGGCAGTGAACGGACTTCTACCATGTTGGATTGTATGGAACAAGCAGGCAGGGCCATATATGCCCTAGTAATGCTGCAGTTTAGATTTTTAAGAAGCACTTAGCATTTTAAGAAGCTACTTCTGGTCAGAAAATAATTGCAGATATGCACTAAAGACAAATCCAGATGAAAAAGACCTCTAAATAAGACACAGTGCGTTTAAAAATGTATGTAGGCTTGGGGGAGAGAAGAAAAAGAATATAGAGATTTGGAAAAGAAATAAATGATTTATAAAAAAAAACCCAAAGTCTTTAAAGAGACAGAGTACAGACAATCATAGATTAAAAGGAGTAAAGAAAAATAAACCATGTAAAGATGGAAAATTCACAGAGAGTCTGGATTATATATATTATTGTGTTTTCTTTGAATTTTTTGACTGTGAAGGAGCTAAGTACAGAGAGACATTTCATTGTATGGGCTGCTAAGCTAAACGTTCTAAAGGTATCATGACTTCCAAATTTTGATCTAAGGATATGTTGGAAAAAAGGTTCTTCTTTTGTTTCCACAGAGGATGAGAACCTGTGGGTTCATTCCAGGCTAATGTGGTTTGATGGACCAAGACCCCATGAAAGGTTGCCTTGGACACCCCTCAAAAATTACTTCACCCAATAAACAGCAGGAAGAAGTTTGGAGAAGAACTACACCCATATTCCCAAATATTGTTTATAAATGTCTGTTTACATTTAAAGGGGGATATGCTATAGAGATTTGCGTTGATATGGATCTTGGTTTATTAATACAAATTTAAGGTCAATTTTGTTATACTGTGTATATGTATAGTTCTGCTCTTGATTAAGGTATTGTGTTTGTACAATTCATTAAAAATGTAATGTATAATTAGGATATATAGGTTAATAGAAAGTCATCTATAATAGTAAAGTTTGTAGTCATATTAGTTAGGTTTTCTAGATATATAGAGTATATTTCAGTTAGATAGGTATTCTTCAAATCTTTCAGAGACCTTCAGAATATGGCATTTAAAATGTTTTAAAAACTTAGGGCTTTTCATGAGAGTGAGACACAGCTGCTCCTGACAGCACCAATCTACTTCATGAAGAAGATGGGCATCGAAGAGGCTCCTTATGGAGTCTGTTAGCCATTTGGGCAAGAAACTGCTCTTGCCTGGACTGCTTGATGATATGCTATGCAAACTGAACATGCAGGACCCACAGAGAGAACTTGCCTAAAGGGGAGATGGTCCTTCAGGTTCCTACTTCATGAAAGAAACTGCCAGACATTCTTCAGGACACAGCAAAAGGTTACTGCCAAACTGCCAATATAGGCAGAACTGTCTTTGAAATTTCCAGTTTCATGGAAAAGTCTGCTGGATCGGCCTGTAGACTGAAGATGGATACCCCAATGATATGAAGAACTTTGGGTAACTGTCCAGGCAGCAAGAAGTCTCTGTCAATTTTAGAGTTTTGGAAGTTGCTTACAATGTACTTCCTGTTTACTTAGGTAATATTGCATCCTTCTGGAGTCTTTGATGGAGTTGAAGAACTTATAGTTACTATAACTTATAGTAGTCTTTGATGGAGTTGAAGAACTTATAGTTACTATAGTTTTCCTTAGTTATGATAAGAGATAAAGTAGATATAGATGTTGTAACTGTAATTCTTGTTTAATACCTGCTTTGTTATATGTAATTTTACTATGTTAAAGTTAAAACCTTCCTTTTCATTTAAACAGAAAAGGGGAGGTGATGTGGGATTCCCTCCATATGCTGTGAATAGCATTGGTTAATAAAGAAACTGCTTTGGACCTATAGCAGGGTAGAACTTAGCTAGGTGGGGAAAAATAAACTTAATGCTGGGAGAAAGAAAGAAAGAGGAGTCAGAGAGAAGCCATGTAGCCCTGCTGGAGCCTGATGGAACTTTACCCGGTAAGCCACAGCCATGTGGTGGTACATAGATTAATGGAGATGGGTTAAATTAAGATATAAGAGTTAGCAAATAAGAAGCTAGAGCTAATGGGCCAAGCTGTGATTTAATTAATATAGTTTCTGTGTGATTACTTTGGGGCTAAGCAGCTGGGAACCAATAAGGAGCTTAATCACTACAGGGAGAGAGCAAGATAGTGCAGGAAGCTTGGAGAGAGAAGGGTGGCACAGGATAGGAATGAGTACCTAACACTGTGATCCTCCATCCTGGAAGAGCTACTTCCTGGTGCTGGTGGCCGAGGCCTTGCTGCAAGAGCTTGCCGCTGGGCCTTCACTGGAAGTCAGCCAAGACTAGGTCCAGCTCCTGACATTCTTAAGAGGCACAGTCATATAGCAAACTCCCTGGTCCTCTGGCCGCTACAGTCTTTCTGCCCCTTCTTCCGATGATCCTTGAACTTGAGGTGCAGGGAGCTGTATTGTAGATGTACCCACTGGGGCTGGGCTCTACAGCACTGCATTTTCATGGGTTGCAATTTCTGCAATGGTTTCCTCTTGAAACAGAGACAAGCTTTCCTGATGATGTGCGAAGACTACTCCTATCTTTGGTATAAGGACAGATGTTTAGACTATGGTTGGGGGTTGGGATTATGCTGATTTAGTTATGTGACAGTTGTAGGTTCTTCTCCAAGAGCCATGACTTCACTAGCCTTGGGTAGATGTCTAGGTTTCCAGCACCATGCATGGTTTCCCTCTGCTTTGAATGGGGCTCAAGTCCAATTAGAGAGATGTTGGTTACCACCCAGGTATGTATCACAAATGTAATGTTAAGCGTATCATGCCATGCTTGGTCATTGTTGGGGTCCCTAGATGTCATATCTGTTTAGGACTATTGGTTGGTTTCCTCCTTTGGAAGCTTTCCTGGCACCTTCTGATACCAGGAAAGTGGTCTTTAGTGGGGAGGCTTTCAAATCAGTTCTGACCCAGGAGCCTCTGAGCTCTGTTTCTGAAGTGCACGGTATCTTTGGCAATGAGGTCTTATTTTCCACCTCTGCGGGTCAACCTAGGATAATAGCAATAGCTGGTAATGTTTTAGGAGTCTCTGCACAACAGAGAATTGGAAGAATTTGCCTGTTTCCTGGGTTTTATTTTCCATAAATAAATTTCGTCCTCGCTGTTTATTTCCCCGCCAGGCAGGTCTAGTTCAGATTCCTGTGCAGCATGTCCCCTGTGGCCATCCTTTAGGGCACCGTTCTTCACTCCTGATCTGTAGCGATCTGTGTCCTCAGTACCATATTCTCTGCTTTTCCCTAGTCTGGGTCTCATTCCTGGATGTCAGTGCTGTCCCAGCTCCTGAGTGCCCATCCACTGTCCTCACAGGCTAGCGGCCCACAGTTGGCTAGTTACTACACACTCCGTATTTAAGTGAAGCTTGGCCTTAATGTGCTTCAGGTCGAAAAATTTGTTTCTGTCCAAAATCAAATGTTCCTGTGAGTGGGATTTACAAGAGCAGCCAGACCATCCTCTCAATAAGGAGTGACCGTCGTTCCTTACTTAAAAGTATCCCTTCAGAAACCATCAGCCCAAAGTCCTGTTGTTTTTTTCTGTGTGTGGTATCATGACCAGAAGCTGGAGCTAGGAAGTGATTGGGGCTCTGTGCTAAGGTCAGTTCTCTTCCTAACACCAGTGTTTCCATTGGGCTGGTCTTACGTACACTGAATAGAGAGGAAGTGGCATGAAATGGCCTAGGAGTGCTGATGTATTGGTACCTTCCTAAGAATAAGTGATGATGGCAGAACATGGGCCCGGGAGCAGTTTGAATAGACTGAGATGGAGACAACAGCAAACCGTCTATTGACCGTGATGTCCCAGAGGAATAAATCAGGATACATCATAAAGTGAGCTCACACGTGCCCTGTCTTCTAGAGATACTGTAATTGCACTGAGACAACACGAGAATCTCATTTCATCTCGTCATCTTGACTTTTTAAATATTTTTCAATAGGCTCCTGTGGCTGAGAGAACATGAGAACTGGCATGAGGCACTTTTGCTTCCCTGTATTTTCAGTCATTAAAAATACATAGAGTCACAATTAAGTGTTCTCTAGAAATCTTTTCTTACTGGTAATGTGCTCGTCCATTACCTCAATGAACTGCCGTGAGCTGATGGATTATTCCGATGGCCATAGTAACAACATCCTCGATGCAGCGGTAAACCCGCTCCTGCCAGCACTCGGCAGACTGCTTATCCAGGCTGCTTTCCTCGCTTGAGAATCAAGAGCCGTTATTAGCAGGTTAACAGACTTATCTCCTTGTTCTGTCTTGGGGCATGGGGTGGGGCTCAGCTGGTTCCTTGAGAAACGCAGTTTGGTTCTAGTCTCAGTTCTGTAGCCTCGTTCGTCCGTCACATGGACACCAGTGGCGGTGGCAGAGGCAAGGCCTAGAGGGTTGATCTGAAGGGAAGATACTGTGTCGTACGGTTTCCAGGAGGAAATTTTCCATTTATTTTACTATCATTTTGTCTTCTTCAAAAACAGAATTCTTCAGGGGGAAAAGATGTTATATTATGTAAATAAAAGGAAACAGATGAGTTCAAGGGAGAGAAAAAATATTTCCATTTCCACTCCACTTCTGAAATCTAGGCCAACACTGATTTAAAAAAAATAAAAATAAAAAAAAATGAAGAAACACAGATTGAAACCAGATCTGTCTTACAAGAGATTGGCCCAGCGCTGACTCCACATGGCAACTGACTGCAGACTCCAAGCGCCTGCCTCTGAGTGCCGCTGTCCAGCTGGGCTTGCTCAGGTTTGATTTTTTATTTTTTATTTTTTTTTAATAATTTGAGTCATCACTGGTCAAAATGAATCCCAGTGGTTTTTATGTGATGCTTGGAGGACATTTCAAAGGCACGAAACCTCTCAAATCAGAGCTGCTTGGCCTTTTGCATGCAACCTGCCTTTCTTCCTAGTCAGCCTCCAACATGTTAAGATTTATACTTGTACTTGGTGACATTTTCATTAGCACTTCCTATTCCATGCTCTGGCTTTTAAATTGTAATGTCTGTCTTAAGAAGAGAGAGAGGGAAGGCCCCTTAGGTAGACACCATTCTTTGTTGGGCATGGGGCACCCACCTGGAATCCCAGCGCTCAGAAACAGAAAGAGGGGAGCCATTTCTAGGCCAGCTGGGCTCCATGGCGTGACCATCTCAGACAAGCAAACCAAGTATCACTTGAAACTTGGGCCTTGTTGAACAGCGAGCCAGAATCTCAGTGTCCTGAAAAGGGTGACAAATTTAGAACATATAAACTTGAGTTCTCAAGAGACATAAACAAGAACCATTGTACAGGGCAAAAAAAAAATGCATTTGTTTCCTTGTAATTCTAACTAATGAATGGATGAAGGCACTAGATGCAGGGTAATCTTCCAGCTCCAAGCAGACTCATGGAAGAAAGAACTCTGTTCTTAAGCTGCATTAACACCAAGCAGAATAGAACTCTTGTAGCTAGAAACATCCAAGACAAAGGCTGTGCTAAGAGTCTGTGCATCTATGTCTCTGAACCATTGACCTATCTTTGTATTTTGTATAATCATGTAGTCAACTAGAGTCTTGGCAGAGACAGGAAATCCAGAGGTTCCTGGGAGCTCCCCTTGGCTCTGACTGCCACATTTTTACCCTCTTCTCCCTTGGGACAGGGTTGCCCTCCCTCTGCTCCTCCATGGCATGTCCTACTAATAGCACCGTCTGTTTGGACAGACCTTGCTCCTGGTCCTAACTGTACAGCTGGTGTGGGTCTCTAGGTCCTGCCTCTCTGTCCTGGGAGTCTCAATCTGCCAGGCTACTCACCAGACTCCCGACTTAACTCCACCACACAGCTCCGCTCCTCTGAGGTCTTCTGTGCTCATATCCCTCTCCACACCTGACATGAATGCTGCCCCAGGCTAGCAGAAATGGGGGCCAAGGATGTTAACGACTGCACAGGAAGTCTGTGTGCTGCTTTCTTCCTTCTGCGTGTGAACAACCGGCTCTGGGGCACCATCTGTTGAGGAAACAGTCTTCCTCTAGTGGACAGTTTTGGAATCTTGGTGAGATAATTAGACAGCTATTGTTGCATGGGCTAACATTTCGGTCCCCTACTCTAGCCGGACTAACATTTGGGTCCCCTACTCTAGCCCACTGACCTGTGTGTGTGTGATGTACCAGCATCGTGCTGTACCCATTACTCTGGCTTTATAGTATAGCTGGAAATCAGGTAGATTAGCGCCTCTCACAGAATTCTTACTGCTCAAGATTTCTTTGGTTATCAGGGAGCTTTTGTGTTTTCACAGGAACTTGGGGTTTCTTTTTTGATTTTTGTGAAGAATAAAGCTGCAGTTTTGACTGAGATTGTGTTGAGTCTGTAGAATGCTTTCAGTAGGATGGTATTGATTTTGCCCATCCATGAGATGCCTTCCCATCTCCTCTATTTCTCTTGTATGTGTTTTTAAACTTTCCTTGTACATGTCTTTTTCTTCTGTGGTTAGGTTTATTCCAGTGCATTTTGAGGCTATTATGGATGGGATTGTTTCCCTGCTTACCTTGTCAGTCATTTTATCTTCGGTCTATAGGAAGGCTACTGATTTTGTATGTGACTTTTGTAACCTGTCACGTCGCTGGAAGGGTTGGTTCACAAGCTGTAGCAATTATCTTTTGGGGTCTTGAGAGTCTCATGAATAGAATAATTTTATCTGAAAATAAGAATACATCTTCCTTTTTTATCTTTGTCTTTTGTTTCCTTTCTCTTGCCTTATTGTTCTAGCTAAGACTTCAAGTACTATATTGAAAGGTAATGAACACAGTGGACATGGTTGTAGTGTTCCTGATTTTAGTGGGCATGCTTTGAGTTATTCTTCATTTAGCATGGTATTGGCTGGCTTTGCTGTGTGCAGCCTCTATTATGTTAAGATATATTCACTGGAACCTTAGATTCTTTAGGCCTTTTATTGCGCAGGGATGTTGGAATTTGCTGGTCTTTTTCTGCATCCATTGAGATGATCACGTGCTTTCTGTCATTAAGTCTGTTATTATATGGTAGATTGTATGTATTGATTTACATGTGTTGAACTATTTCTACATCTCTGGAATGAACCCAACTTGATCATGGTGTATTTTTAATGTAGTTTGTACATATTTATTGAGAAGTTTTTCATCTATGTTCATCATGAAGATTTGATATATAATTTTCTTTTTTGGTTGTGTCTTTACATGGTTAAGCAATCAGCATAATGCTGCCTTATAAAAAGAATTTGGAAACCTTCTTTTCTTTTCTATTTTATGGAACAACTTGAGAAACATTGGCTTTAGTTCTTCACTAAAGGTCTGGTAAATTTCTGTGGTAAATCCATCTGGACCTAGGCTTTTTTTGGTTGGTAGGTTTTCAGCTGCTGCTTCAGTCTTGTTGCTTGTGATGAATCTCTTCAACTTTTCTTTTTAAAATTGCTTCTTGTCTTGTCTAGGTCATGTGCATGTAAGAATTTGTACCATTTCTTTTAAATCTTCCAGTTTGTAGTTATTGGGCATTTCATGTATGCATATAATAAAATATGACAGTCTCAAACTGTTAAGCCACAAGGTACATATACTACACTTGGTTTTAGCCAAAGGCAGAGAAGTGATGAAATTGATGTATTATGTACTACCCATTGTTCCCGACAGTAGCCCTCATTTGCATTAAACACACCCCATCACAACTTCTTTCCATTTTCTTATATTTTTTAAATTAACTCAGTCAGTCCTGTTATTACTGCCTGTACAAGTGTGACGTCATCCACTGGAACATTCTATTGGTGGACACATTCTCAAAAAGGGATGATCCCCTCCACACAATCAACTTCTAATAGCTCCTCAGTAGGATGGCGCCTGGAGATTATCTACCCTATCTATGTCTGAATTCCGGATATATTTTTAAAGTATATCCTATGATCCTCTGTTATAATGACTCCCTTTTGTCTCTAAGCTTATTAATTTGGGTTTCCTTTCTCTTTATTTTCTGGTTAATTCAGCTAATGATTTTCAATATTGTCTATTTTTTCCAAGATCAAACTCTTCATTGATGTGTTTGTTTGTTTATATCGCTTTGGTCTCTGATTTCAATTATTTCCTTTTAGCTGAGAGTTTGTGGTTTGGTTTGTTCTTGTTGATATGAGGACTTGAGATGCATCATTAACTTATAAAACATGAAACAGAAACATACACTACGAGATATGGGCACAGGTAAGAACGCCCTAATAAGGATGCTGAGAGCTCAGGACAAAAAGCCAACAATTGTCAAATGGGATTTCATGAAGTTGAAAAGTTTCTAAACAGCAAAGGAAACTGTTATTCAAGGAAAAGACAAGCTTTGAATGGGAGAAAGTATTTATTACTTGTAAATCTGACAGAGAATATCTATAATGTAGAAAGAACACCAAGAAAGCAAACAGCTGAAGGAGAACGAGAATAAAGAATTGAACAGAAGGATCTAAAAGTAAGAAATATGAATGCCTAGTAACACATTGAGAAGTGTCCAGCATCCTTCATCATCTGGAAAATGCAACCTAAAACCACTTCAGATTAAATCTCACCCCAGTCAGAATAGCTGTTATCAAAAAGTCAAAGAATAACAGGGGCTGGCGAGGGTGTAGGGAAGGGGGAAGCTTTATTCATTGGTAGTGGGAGTATAAGTTGATGTATCTACTGTAGAAATTGGTGTCTAGGACATGCATATATCCTAGAGGTCAATCAGGGATGAGTGGATAATGAAAATGTGGAACATGAGAACAATGGCAATCTGTTCAGATGAGTGAAAAAAGGAAGAAAGAAAATGTGCAAGTAGGATGGAACTAGAAAAAAAATATTAACCTAGGAAATTCAGACCCAGAGAGACAAACACTATGTGTTATCTCTCCTATGTTTAGTTTTGTGTGTTTGTCTTAGAGAACATAGAGAAATCATGAAACAAGGAAATGCCCATAGAAAGATGTTTTAAGGGTGAGGGTGATGAGTAAAAACTCATATGAAAGTAGAGAAAGGGGAATATTGGGGGGTGAGAAGTTCAGTCAGGTGATGAGGTGGGGAGATGGGGAGATGAGGGGAGAGATGGTTAAGCACAGTGAAGGATCTAGGAAATAGCCACATGGAAGCATACTACCTTGTAAGCCAATTAGAAGACATAAGCTTAAAAGGTAGTTAAGAGGGAAGTGTTCTGCATTGCTGGATAATGGTTTTCTTAGGAAACCATTGTTATCAAGCAGAAATTCCATGTGGGTATGGAATACCTCCTTATACATTGCTGAGACCTGGGGAACCTCCAAAACAACATAGGCTAATTCCATTGCTCTTGAGTCTCCACCAGAAATAGATGATAAGTCCCATTTCTAAAGACTGCACATGCCTCTGTGGCAAGATATAAAGAAAGCAAGGGGCAGCCGAGGTACAAGCTTTCTTCCCACGTTCATAGTGCCAGAAGGTGTCACGCAGGCTGTTGGAGGAGAGAAAACACCAACAGTGTTCCTCAGCTGTGAATTACAAACTACAGTGGCACCTGTCAGGCAAGATGTGCCCATTGGTACAATATTGGCATGACTGTTATGGGAGTAACCAACTGTTCTTGGATTGGATTTGAGCCCTGCTACATAGGAGGAAATACATGCTCAGTACTGATAACCCCATAATTTTTTTTCCAAAATGTCTGGGGGAGATCATAGCCCTAGAGAACTCTCATTGGATTTTTTTTTTAGCTAAATTGATATGGTACCAGATTGCAGTCTAAATATTAATGTTTATGCCCATAGACAAATGCTACTCTCATCCTTAATCAGATAATCTTCTCTTTGCATTGATCAATGGTGAATGCAGAGATCTGTGGCCTCCCAAGATGCTCAGGGTAAATGACAGTTGAATGCTTTGCCCTAAGCTGGACATTTATAGCACTTTTGTATGACTCAAGGAAAACTGAGGGAGAAGGGGCAGAAAGAATGTGACAACCAGAAGACAGGGAGGAGAGATAGGAAATGCTGTCTTCAGAACTTGGTACCAACATTGCAAACATGATTCCATAGTGGTTGTGGTACCCTGTAGGGGCCTGTACAAGGCTGAGACTTATCAACAGCCATTTGTGAATCAGAAAGTGACTCATGGGGTTGTAATCCTTCCAGTTAAACTATTGTCAGCTGATGGATTCTACAGAAAAGGTAACCATGTCCTTCAAGTACTACCAAACAATAAGCCACCTGACTCCAATGAATAGTTCCAAACCCATGGCCCCACTGGCCCATAGTTCTTGTCACTCAGTAGGCTGAGGCATAAGAATCCCATGTTTAAGTCCTGCTTAGGCAAGTTAGTGAAACCCTATCTGAAGTATTCGTAAATTGGTGAAAAAGTTGGAAGATGTGGACTAGCAAAAAGTACAGCATTTCTCTAGCTTGCGCAAAGCCCTGGGGTTCCATCCTTGGTTTTGCTAAGTAAATAATAGAGAGAAAGTGAGGGGGGCAGTTAGCAAAATACCCTTTAAAATCTCATGGCAAAGCAAGACATATTAATATCTTAGCATTTTTGCCCTTTTAATTTAGTAGTAGGAAATTTTTTAAATATATAAAAATATGCAGTGAAAATTCTCTCTTATACCCATTGCCTATCTACACAGCCCCTCCCTGTACCTGCTATTAGTAGCCCCAGGCAATCTTCTAGAGTGTCTTCTAGAGTACCAGAGAAAACAAATGAGTTCCTTATCCTCATCTTTGTAAGTATAAGTAGTTTGCCATATACATGCTTCTCACTTCAATTTTGTTCATGTAGCAACGTATTCTAGGGATTTTACCTGCCTCTACAGGCCTATAGGGAGCTCCACAGGGTGACATGCTATTAGTTAGCTTTACCTCCACTATGGACACATAGGTGTTTGCGGTCTTGTTCATTATAAAGCAATGCTATATTAAATATCCATGGACATATGTCACTTTGCAAATATGCTTTTAGTATAACTATCTCAATGCCATATGAAAGAAACACATGCACTTGTTACTTTCATAGCATTTGCCCAGAGTATGCGTTTAAATACTAAGAGAAAGTATGTCATCAAACATTTGAAATTGGTTCTGCCCCCATGATCACTGGAAAGTGCTGTCACTTCCATTTTATAATTCATAGTCAGGATTTTTAAGCTCTTAGTTACAGGAGTATTTTCTTTTCATGATTAAGATTCATTTATGTTTCTCTTTAAGTGAATTTGCTAAGTTTTGTATTACCATGTAGTTTATTTTTCTCATTTCTATTATTTCTTTGAGAATTTTTATAATATATTTCAATCATATTCAGTTAACTTCCTTCCCCCAACTTCTGCCAGATCCACGTATTTTCCTTCTAACCCAAGGTTGTGTCCTCTTTTTGTCTATCAGAGCTTGTGCTGCCTGTGTGCTCTCAGATAGATGGACGACCTTCCACCGGAGCCTCTCAGCCATATGGTTCCCATCCTTAAAATGCCTGACTTTGTATCCCGCATCTATCAGTTACCAATAGCTCCTTAGCTGGGGGAGACACTTGCACCTGTTCGTGCTGGGACTTTGTCTAGCATGAGCTTGCGCATGCTGCCATAATGTGCTAGTCTAAGGGTAATGACTGGTCAGAAGGAGTTGTCTTAGTTCAATTAGCTGAGTGAAAGGGGCAGGCCGTCTTCTAGGGCCCATGACCTATCTCCCCACAGGTTCTTTGCCCAAGCTCTGCTGGGGTTCTTTCTCTCCTGAGTTTGTTACAGATGTACTGCCACTGCTTTCTGTTTGGGGCTTGGCTGCCTGTCATAAAGTGTGCGCAGCATAAAACTCAGAAGAGCAACCACTTTAAAGTGTGCAGTTTAGTGGCATTTAATATAGTTATATTGTTGAGAGACTATTACTATCATCCATAACTTTGTTGTCACCCTAAACCTGAAACTTGGATGAACGCACAGCTCTCCATCCTCCTTTCCTCAGCCCTGATATGTATGTAGTATGTATGTATGTATGTATATGTGTGTATGTATGTGTGCATCTGTATATGTATTTATGTGTGTATGTGCATGCATATATGTATGTGTGCATGTATGTATGTATTTGTATGTGTATGTGTATATGGGTGTATGCATGTGTATGTATGTGCGTGCATGTATGTATATGTATGTACATGTGTGTGTGCATATATGTATGTATGTGTGTTTTATTGTTATGTATGTATATGTGTATATATGTATTTATGTTTAATGATTTTAAGAGCTTCATATAAACAGAATCATAGGGTATTTGTCCTTTTCTGTCTGTTTTGTGTCTGCTCATTTCTCTTACTATAATGTCCTCCTTGTTGAAGTTTGTGTCAGAATTCCATCCTTGAGCAAGTAAGTCTCTTGTATTCAGATAACCTTCTTATTTGTATCCGCTCATGCACAGAAGACAGTAGAGCTTCATTAGCGTTTTCTACATATGGTGTCATGTCATCTACAAGCAGGTAATTTTCCTTTCCATTTTGATTGTTTTTCTATGACTTAGAAATTGTTCTCACTTCATCAGTGTGTTGAATAAGTTTGAAAAGAATTGATAATAGCTTTTTTTGGCTTGTTTTAAGTAACTTATTTCATTTTTAAGATTATAATATAATTACATCATTTTTCCCTTCACCTCCCTCCCTCCAAACCTTCCCACACACGCCCCTCTGCACACTCTTTTTTAAATTCATGGTCTCTTTTTCTTTAAGTGTTGATTTATATATGTTAATATATTAGGACAACAGTCTTTTAATTGCTTGGTGGAATTTGCTGGCATAGCATTCTAATCCAGAAGGAATTTAGTTTTGTTTTGTTCTTGTCATAGTTCTTTTGATTATTGACTCAATCCTCAAATTTATTGCAGGTCCAATCAGATTTTCTATTTTTTTACACTTAATAATGGTAGATTTTGCATCTAAAAAGTTATCTGTTGAGAGTGGGAAAAATAGTCTTCCTCCAGGGAAAAGCACACCAGTTGGCTGTACAATACTAATGGTCAGCCCTGAAAGCATACATGGAGTAACATTATACAGACTGAACAGGTTATAGTTAGGAACATATCTGTATATACATACATTGATATGCATGCATGAACATTGAGAAGAGGCCCAGAATTTGAAAGAGATTGAGGAGGAGCATATGGGAAGATTTGGAGGGAGGAAAGAAGGGAGAAATGATGTGATTATATCTAATCTCAAAAATAAAAAAAAATTGAAACCTAAAAAATAAAGACAAACTAAAAATCAAAAAAATTAACTGTTTCATCTGTCATCCACCCATTTGTAATAAAACGTCTAATAATAGTTTTTACTACTATGCGATTGATTTTAATACCCTCTTTTATATATAACTTTATCATTTGAAAAATCATCTTATTTCTTTTCATTGCTGTCAATTTTGCTGATTTTGTTTTTGGTTTGTTTGTTTTTCAATTTTGTTTTTCTTTTAGACTAACCAACTCTTGTTTGCAACACCTTTTCTCTTTCTCTCTTTTGTTTATCTTTGCTTTTCCTTCTTTCTGTTTTCTTTTTCTACTTTCTTCTAATCTCCCCCCACCCCAGGTTCTTTCAATGTAAAATGGGGTTGTTAGTTGGGGACCCTTTGTATTCTGCAGTACAAGCATCTCCAGTCTAGAATCCCTCTTGGCAAAGCTTTCCTGGAGCCACCTGCATTGCATTGTGTTTCATTTAAACATCCCTACGTATTTTCCCATCTCCCTTGTGATCTGTTGATCCTCTGAGAGTATACTGTTGAATTTTGTAAATCTGTGAATGTTCCGGTTTTCCTGTTTGTTGTCCATTTCTAATTCCATCCAATCATGGTCAGAAATATTTTATATTATATCTACCTTTTTAAACCTATGGAAATTTGATTTTTACTTAATCTATGATCTGTCTTGGTGCCTGTTTCATGTATAATTGAGAACATGTGTATGCTGTTAATGGGTAGAGTTTGTGTATAAGTCTGTTAGATCTACTGGTTTATTGTTATTTAAGCCTCTATATCCTTACTTATTCTTTATCCTTTACTCAACCTGAAGTCAAGTTTATAAAGGATATTCTTTATCCATTACTGTGGTGAAGTCTCTAGCTGTTATTTTAGAATATTCTGTCCATCCTTTAAGTTCTATCTGGTTTTGTATTATGTATTCTAGGATATATTACTAGGTGTGTTGATGTAAATAATTGTTTTATTTTGTTTATTGAAACGTTTAAAACATGTTATCTTTCTTTTTCTCTTGAAACCTCTTGAGATTTATGATATACTTTGTCCAGTAATTTCTTAGGGTTACTTTGCTGAGATGAAACACCATGACCAAAATCAACTTGGGGAGGAAAGGGTTTACTTGGCTTTCATATCCTGCATCACAGACCATTGTGGGAAGCCAAGGCAGGAACTCAAACCAGACAAGAACCTGGAGACAGGAGTGGAGGCAGAGACTATAGAGGGGTGCTGCTTACCGGCTTGCTCCTCATGGCTTCCCCAGCCTGCTTCCTTAAAGAATGGAGGACCCCTATCCCAGGGATAGCCCTACCCATAATGTGTAACTAGAATTTGTAACATCTTGGGGAAGCACTAGAAACCTAGTGCAATGGACTTTCCAAGGAATCTATGACGGTGACCCTAACTAAGACCCCTAGCAATGGGGGATATGGAGCTGAACCGACCAACTCCTATAACCAGACAGGACTTCAAAGGAGGGAGAGGAACACCAACCCAGGCACATAACCTTCAACCTACAATTTGTTCTGCTTACGAGATGTGCTGAATGTATGAGTGGCATGGAAATTGTGGAAGTGGCCAACCAATAACTGGTCCAGCTTGAGATCTATAAGAGGAAGCCGACCTCTGAAAGACACTGCCTGGAGGGCCAGGAACCAGAGGCTGGACATCCCAGTGACTTAGGATAGAACCAAAGACAACGGGTAAAAAGAGAGAAAGAGAGGAGGGAGGGAGAGAGGGAGGGAGGAAGGGAGGGAAGGGAGGAAGGAAGGGAAGGAAAGAAAGAAATGAGTCCTAATGATATTCTGCTATACTCATTGGTAACACGTTTATTTTTGTGGGCCCCAAAGATATATTTCAGAAAACAGTGTTTAAGCTGGGCCCTATGCAGTGAGTGACATTTCAGTAAACACAAATAAAGCCCAATAGGGGGGGTTAGTGACATAACCTGGGCTACAGCAGAATTGGCTTTTTCAGGGTAACTGCTGCTCTGGAGTGCAGGGCACCTGGGGACTCTGTACCCCATGGCCTCCTCTCCCCTATCTTAGCCTTGCCCTCTGCAGCCTCCAGCAACCACCTTTCTGCTCTCGACTGCAACAAGATTGATAATGTTAGAGGCTACATATAATTGATAGTGATAGTTTGAATTTTTAATTTTTATAACAAGGGGACTTTTATTGACAGGAAGAATTTGGGAGAAAGGCCAGGTCTGACACAGCGTTAGAGGTGAGCTGACACAGTACAGATGATGAAGTGCACTGAGGATGCACAGAGATTAACAAGCATTTCGTGACTCCGAATCCAGAGGTCATCAGGAGCTAAACTAAGCCAGAGACCAGCTGGGTGAGGAAGGAAAAGCAGGGCTAAGGGGCAGCAGGGATATCTTAGAAATTAAGGAGGTAGAACTTGAGGACAATCTAGATTCCAAATACTCGAGTACTGCCAAAGGAAGCAGACATACAGGTAACATTATAGAGCTATATGTATTATATAGTATATATGTATATACTGCATACATAGACACATGGAGCAGGTTATATTTAGAATGTACATACATGTATGTAACAACAATTAATTTTAAAAGAGCCATGAATTTCAGAGACAGCAGAGGTATATGAGATGAGAGCATTTGGAGGTAGAAAAGGGGATGGAGAAATTATGTAATTATATTATAATCTCAAAAATAAAGGAAATAATAAATACAAATTCACTGATACCAGTGTTTGCAGCTGTGCGGTATTTGGGGATTGGCAGGAGAAACCAGCTCAGCTGGGGGAATCATTATGTATAGGGACCACAAAGATTATTTTTTTCTTCAGCCGTACTTTCCTTCCAAAGATTTAAAATAGAGGAATTAGCCTCTCCTCAAAGGGAAGAAGCAAACCATATTAACCTGCAGGCTTGAAACAACAGCAGCGTGAAGGTGATGTACTTCTTGCTGCCCAAGGCTCCAACTCTCAGGCCAGCCTGACTCTTCCCTGCCTTTTCAGCTCCAAATTTTTATCCTATCAGTGACCAGGTGTCAGTGATGCTGTGCCCTAAATAAGTGATTCGGTCAAATGAAAACAAGGGAAAGACAGACTTTGTTAGACGATATTCTTGTTGCGGGGGGGAGGGGGGAGTGTCAGGTAGGAAGTGGCTGTTGGAATAGGGAGAAACTTCCACCAACTCTGTAGAAGTTCACAGAGCGGGGCAGAGGCACACTGACTTAGCACAGAGGACTATACCCTGGGCTAGCCTGTTTTCTTGGAGTCCTCACGGAAGGGTTCTTTGCTAACTCAGCTGAGCTTGGGCCACAGGTGAGGGAGTCCAGGGAAGGAGACAGACAGACAGACACAAAGGCAGTTTGACAAGCATCTTGTGAAACAGCTGATGAGAAACCCAGAGCGAGTAAATGTTAGGTAGGCTATGTCTGGCTGACCCAAGCACACCAACCATCACCATAGAGGCGTCTGTAAGTCACACAGGCTTCTTACAGTAAACCGATTTCCACAAGGCAAAGGACAGAGGGATTTCTTACCTTTGCTGTTTCCCAGTTTTGCAGGGTCAGGTGAAAGTCAATGTCCCACTCATCCTAGCTGTTAGCATCCTACCATACCGACATCCACAATGGCCTGCCATGACCTCCGCTGCAGAATCTTCTACTCCCTCCCCTCCAACCCACACAAATACAATTGCATTATTCTCTTTAAAACCAATATACAGTGGTAAGCAAACAACTACATAGTGAAATAAAATGATTCCTAAGCTCTCACACTGACCGCAAGACACAGCAAACTCCTCTGTATGGAGTCCTAAATCTCACACCCTACCTGCTGCCTCAGGTCACGTTCTCTGTCCCCCAGCTGCAGAAGATTTCTGGATAGCTAGAAGAGAGGGCTGGTCTCATCCCTAAGAAAGGGAAAATATTAAGTGATGGGTGTGTCAGTCCCCCGATTTGAACATTTCACAAGGTGTATGTGTAACCAAACTTCACAATATGAGTGTGGGTACTGTGCCGAATTGAACTTTTATACATGAGGGAACCCATGGATCCTGTCTTTCTCCGGTCTCCCTGCAGGCACACCTGGAACCCCTTGGTCATGAAGTTGCTCTTGTGGGACTTCATTCATGTTCCTGAGCTTATCCCGGCAGCTTTCAAAGCTGTCCTCTGAGTCTCCCCTCCGTTTTCTTTGTATAGTCGGTGCCTCCAGCAGAGTGAGGGGTGTCCTTGGGGACATATGACATGATTCACCAGACCTCTGAGAAAGTGTGGAGGGCAGTAGACACACATTAGAAGGGCTCAACAATGTGTTCTACCCGCCATGAGCACAGCTGGATTCTGAATTTCTGTTTTCCTTATTTCCACAAGTGAAACTTTGGTATATACAAAGGTTAGGATGTGAATGGAATGTCAGCCAGAGGCCCACATGGTGAGGGTTCCTCCCAGTCTTCGTGCTGCTCTGGGAGGTGATGGGCCGTTCAGGGAGATGACACGTGGTGAAAGGCTATTGGAGCATTAGGACTGTCCCTTTGAGGGGACCACTGGGCCGCCCACAGGCCCTTACCTGTCTGTTTCTTCTTCCTGCTTGCCACTTTCTGCGCTTTCCCACACCCTGTGACTCCACAAGCCAATGGCAATGGGGCCAAAACATTTTGTATGAAACCGTCTGAAGTCATGAAGGAAAATAAATGTTTCTTCCTTCTTAAGTTGAATATTTCACGTATTTTGCCACCATGAGGGGAAGCTGACCAGCTCAACTGGCCAACTTGTAAATAGCTTCAAAAATACTCTCTCTGTGATGTGCTGAGTTTAATTTTAAAATGTGTCCAGGCTTTAGTCCCCTTGGGAGTAAAGCTGAAACCGGCATCACAGTATAGTGGGACACATATGATAAGACATTTTGCTTTAATCAAATCCAAGGGCCTACTGCTGTGCAATTTTCCAAGCCCTTGATTGCATCGTTACCTTGCTTAGCTCTGCGTGGCATGGTTGCATCTATACAAGGAGTGGCTTTCAGACCTACCTCCCGTCTGGGTGCAGCCGTGTGCACTGGATGCTCTCTGAGCACTGAGCTTGGAATACGCCTTGGAGAGCATCATATTCCTGGATGTGTGCTCTTGCTACAATAACGAAATCTGAGTCACTCATAATTAGTGAGAAAAAGGCCTGTCTTGGTCTGGGAGCTATTATAGCTGAATGATTATAGAATGCATATATAGGGATACAGATATCTGAATCTAAAGCTGAAACACAATATTATGTTGTTTTGTATAGATGAGAAAGTTAATTATTTCAAGGCTAATCTGAAACACATAACTAGTACTCTCAGACAGGTGATGTTTCAGAAGGCAGATTGACTCCTGCTGAAGAGAAATTCAGCTGCCATAAAGCATTTTGTCAGTCAGCTTTCTGGCACTGTGTCAAAAATCCTGAGATAATAAACTTAGATGTGGTAAAGTTTGCCGGAGGGTATAGATGAGCTTGTCCAGGTTTGGTTTATAAATAAAAGTTCTCTTACCACCCAGAATATGGGCAAAGCTTCCCAATGCCATGATTTTCTGAAGTCTTGCTTATTTACTGTACAGAGGTAGGGTGCTGTTCTGAGCCTCTTGGCCCTAGGCAGAACTTTCTTCCTACTGTGTAGGAACATTTACTCCATTTGAAAAGATGTGATGTCTTAGGGATTACTTTGGTGGAGATACGGGTGTTGTGTAGACAGAAAATGGGTTCACAGGCTTCTTGCCCCATCTACCCTGATGTAAGCCCAGTAAATAGAACAGGCCCTAGGCCAGTAGTGTGGCTTTTGCAGAACCTTAGGACACAGTTGGTTGGCCACAATGCTTGTTTTACTCTCAATACCAACTGCATCTCTACATCTACAATCCCCAGGATGGTTTTTCCAGAGCCTAGACCCCTTAGAGTTCCTTATGCCTGAAACTCTGCCACACTCCCCATGAGACTGAGGGAGGTGTTCCCAGTGGTTAGAGTGCTCTGGAGATTCCATGGTCGGCACCCACTTGCCCTACAGTCTCATTTACACACTTGCCCAGTATCCTCTTCTTGCCTTGGATATACCACGTGGCTGACATAACTATGCATGGAGGTGTTCCTCTGCCCTGAAGGTGCCCAGTCCCATCACAGGACAAGCTGTCCTTCATCTAAGATCCAGATGGAAGGTCCCACCCATCCCTCAGACAGTATCCGGTTTCTCCCTTGGAGTCCAGTGCATGATTCTTCCTTTGTGTTTATTATATTGCTACAACTAACCCTTTCATCCTGCATCTGCTGCTGGCCATGACCTTGTAAGGACAAAAATGAGCCTGTCCTTTGTGCCACAAGTAGCTGGTAGGGCACTAGCTGAGGAGATACATTGTCAAAACCTAGTGTGCAGGATTGAGCAACAGAGAGACCTATTTCCTGCTCCAGACAAAGCTAATGTAGGAAAAGTATTGCTTAAGGTTTTTTTTTTTTTTACATTGTTTTGTTTTATTTTTTCCATTCAAGAACATAATTAAAGATAAAAAAAAATTTTTTTTCCTTTCTTCCCCTTCTCCCGGTCCCCTCCCACTACCCCCCACCCCTCCTTCCTCCCCCTTCTTCCTTGAAAGAGGGCATGGTGCCCTGCCCTGTTGGAAGTCCAAGGCCCACCCCCATCCCTCCTGGCCTAGGAA
>PVIU01003926.1:34447-135986 GCA_004026605.1 Ondatra zibethicus | reverse complement strand
GAAGAAGAAGAAGAAGAAGAAGAAGAAGAAGAAGAAGAAGAAGAAGAAGAAGAAGAAGAAGAAGAAGAAGAAGAAGAAGAAGAAGAAGAAGAAGAAGAAGAAGAAGAAGAAGAAGAAGAGACAGAATGAAGTAAAATAAAACTTACTTTAATTAATAGATGGCCATCAATTCTCCCACGAGAACTGCTTCCCACACCAAAGAAGAAAGAGATGCCTGGTAAAAGCACTCTGGAGAGGTCCTCGGGTACAGTGCTAGGTTCAGGCAGGTGGAGGCCGAATGATTGTAATTAAAGTTAATTAACAGGGCTGCCGTCTTAAGTGTGTAACCAGCAGAGTGCGGGGGAGCACCGGGCTCCAACTCATTACCTCTACCGAGAAAAAAAAAAAAAAACAACTCAGTGCCTGGAACTTGCCCAGGCTGCATTCGGTCGGGGGCGGGAGGGTAGGGATGAGGCCGAGTCTGGTAGACTGGATTGTCACCCGGGCGGGTCAAATCCCAGAAACAAGTGCAGCCTTCAGATCACTTACCGGCTCTGGTTTCTTTTCCGACGCCCACACGCGGGAGCACGATCCAAGCAGCACAATCCAGAGCCTGAGCTCTGCGCGAGCCCCGAAGCGCCGCGCGGCGCGGAATGGCGAGGCGTTCTCGCACCCGGGACCGTACCGCCGCCAGCCCACCCCGGGGACTCGCCTCGCGCGCGGCCGCCGAGCCTGGGCAGCGCCGCGCCGGCTTGTCCCCGTGGGGCGCTGTCACCGGCGGGCGGACACCGCGCCGCACCTGGAGGCGGGAGCGCGGCTGAGCTCAGCGAGCACGCAGCCCCGGAAGCCGCGCCCGCCCGGGCCGCCCAGGTGCTCGGCGCTGCGCCCGGGTGCTTCCTCCCGGGGCCCCGGGGGCGGGGATCCGCGGCCGGCGGGGGCGGCCCGAGCTCAGCGGCGGGGGCGGCGGGGCAGGCCGTCCCGGTTCCGCAGCATTGCTGGGCGGCTGAGTCAGCCTGCCGCCGCTTGGCCGCGCCTGCCGCCCAGGCCACCTGGAGCGCGTCCGCCCAGTGGGGACCAGGGGAGGGTACGTCTCGGGACGTGGCGTGGGACCCGCCACCGGGCTCCCACAGGGACCCTCGCTGGCCTCCTACTGCCCGGTGTCCCCGGCTGTGCGCTCTGACCTGGGCTGGTGGCCGAAGGGGCAGAACCTTGCCGCTGTTTCTGATTGCAGAAGCTTACTCCACAGAGAACTTTCCCTGTTGCCTCAGCGTTTCCCAAACTTCACACTCATCTAAGACACCGGTTTTTCCAGGTTCCGGAAATATTTGCCAATCCTGTAAGATTCTCTCCTGTCTGCGCTCTGGCCAGATACTGAGATCCCTTTTTCTAGATGAATTGAGGAGCAGCCTAAAAAAGTCAGTGTGCAGAGGCTTATCCCTGGGTAACCAGGTCTCAGACCTTGGGGGTGTTAGAGTCTAGAAGGACTTTCTCTTCTTTGAACTAGTCCTTCTCTAACCTTGGCGATAAAATAAAAAGAGAGGATCCCAGAAACCCACCCGAGAGCAAGTAGGGTCATCCCCTAACATGCTTCATTCTACGGTTTGGGGCTTTTTAGTTTGTTTGGTTTTAATAGATTACCTACCTGAATTTCTCTCCTCCTTAAAACATGAAAGTATTTATCTTTGCACTCAATCTGTTGACGAAAGTGAGGCAATTACAGAGAAGCACAGACATTATTATGAAAATAAGATAATGGGCAAAGCTCACGGAGCGGAGTCCAGGCCTCTGTGAGTCCACATCTCCAACTGCTTTCAGACTACAGGCCACCCAAAAGCACCATCCTGTGGAGGCGGCAAAGGGAGCCCCCAGAGTTCCAGGTTCTCTCGCGCTAAATGCTTCACAGAAGGCCCCACTTCCTAGGCAAACTTCCTTGACTTAGGCCAGAGTCTGCAGAATTGCTTTTGCTTTGTTGTATTTTTGCTTTTGCTTTCCATGGCGTCTATAACAAATTTTCTGTTTGTGGCTCCTTCCTGGGTTCATCTTAGTCCTATATTCTCGGTGTCTTTTTCTTTCTTTCCTAATTGTTCTTACATATTTTTCTCTTAATCTTCATTAGCCTTCTTAAATCCTTCTCTGAACAAGACAGCTTATAAATATACAAGTATTCTTACATCAGTTACAGTGTCATAGGAGGTCAAGCTTAACTTGTCTTCGATTTACTCTTCCTGGTTGGTTTTATAAAATAATTAGGGTTTGGGGCCTCCTACAATATCTTTGTTCCATGACTTTGTCATTTGGTTATTTGGAGTTTTCTGCATGGTTCTGTTTGGTAATTTGAATGTAGAGCACTGAAGATACAGCGGTAAACTGAAGATCTACAAAATAATCTCTAGATGCTGAGGTCTCCCGAGGGAAAGATTTCAGTGCTGCAAGGTACACCAGTGATTTCACGGCACCAATGCCAAGTAAAACTCCGCTCCACCACTGACTGCTCATAAGCGCTAGGCCAGTCTAATGCATCCTTATATAGGGAGAGAAAGAAAATATGACACAGAAAAAATGGTAAAAGCTACCTCTTATTAATTGCTTGTTAATCACCAGTCTCTAGCCAAATGCCCGATACATATTTTATATGTCTGCCACAACTCTGAGTTGAACTAATTCTTCCAGTTTTCTAAGTGCAGGCTTAATCGAAGCTGAAAGAGGCTAAGCAGTAAATAGCAGATAAATTGAGCACATCTAGGTTGTATTAGCACTACATAAATTATTTAAGTGAGGCATTAAGAGGACAAAGTAGACAAAGAAATTGACTTTCTATAAGAATTAAGATATGGAGATCTGTCGACTGCCAGGCTCCTGGACTATATATCTGTTCCCAGTATTTTCCATTGAGGTTGGAATTATGCCAAGGTGACCTGCCCCTACCCCTTCAGCCTAGGTTTTTGGTAGCAGAGCAAATGGAACTGCTTAACCTGTTCTTCTGCCTTTGTTGCTCTTGTCCCTTTTGTACCCTTACTGGACTGGCATGAAAGAGGTGATGAATGGAAAACACCCTCCTTCCTCGCTCTCTTATCTTTCCTTCCCAGCATCCCCCTTTTATCTATAACCTCACAGCAGCACTAACATCCACTGACCGCTTGCATGGCAGCTGCTGCTCCAAGCACTTTACTTACCGAAGCTCATACAATGATGTCAGCAGTTCCTTGAAGAAAGAAGAAATAATCGTGTTATCTACAAATAGGAAACCTAAAGAAAATAGGAGGTGAGTAACATGCACCATATAGGTGCGCCATATAGGACCATATGGAGGAGTAATTCCAAGCCAGCCTTCTCCTGGAATTGTCTCTGCTGAAGCCAATGGAGCTGGACCTAAAAAGGCTGCTCTCAGGATGGAGCTGAATGTACCATGTGGATTGAGGCAGTTTGAGCACATTCTAATAACGTTTGGGCCCTGGTTTCTCTATTAGTAAAAACTATTGGAACATAGTGTGATCTATGGCACCCAGGAAATGGTAACTCCTCAGTGCATCTAGTTCTATTAATTTTTTTACTCCCATTATTCTCCAAGAACTAAATTCAAGTTTCATTTTCTTCTCAAGACTTTGCAAATATTTCTAATAGCCAGAATTGCTGGCACATGAAATTTAAAGTAATCTTTCATTTTTTATAAGATGTCCAATATTATTTTGCCAGATAGAGAATTTAGAGTTGTAGAAGCATCAGGCACATATTTCACAATATTTGTGAACAAACAAAATAATCTGTTAATTTATAAATATTATACTTTCTATTCGTATTTTATGAATTAATATTATTGGACATACAATTTAACACAAAAATTTACATGGACAATTATATATAAATCACCTTATGTTCTCCCCTCTTCTTTAATTACATCCCCTGATGTTCTGCTATGACAAACTGGTATTAATTTCAGTTGTTTATTATACAATGAACCTCTAGAAATTTTATATCCTTGGAGTAGCATCTCACCAAATCTTCTTAAACCCTAGCCTCTCTGGTAACCACTGTTCTACACTGTACTTCTATGAATTCTCTCTCTGTCTCTATCTCTCTCACCCACATACACACAGAAGGGGGTCTCTGCTGGTGGAATTTGTCTGTCTGCCTCTCTGTCTGTCTGTCTGTCTGTTTGTTTTCCTTTTGACACAAGCTGAAGTCACCTGGGAAGAAGAAGCCTCAGTTGGAATAATCTCCATCTGATTGCCTATGGGCAGGCCTGTGGAGCATTTTCTTCATTCTCTTTATAGACTGCTGTGCGAGGCCTCAGTTTACTCTGGGTGTTGCCATCCCTGGGCAGATGGTGCTGGGTTATATAAGCAAGTGGAGCAAGTCAACAAGCAGTGCTCCTCCATGGCCTCTGCTTCTGTTCCTAAATTCCTGTCCAGTGATGGACAGTGATCATAAAGGATGAGCCAGCTAAACCCTTTCTTCCCCAAGTGATTCTCAGACTCTGAAGACACCGTGTCATCATCCCTAGTTACAACTGTTTTAGATTTTATGTATAAAAAGATCATGCAGTAGATTATTTCACTCTGTATCTTCCAGCAGTTCAAGACCAATCTGGAAAACACACTAAGGTGTTGTGCTAACTCACTTTCTGCTGCCGTGATAAAGATGATGATCCAAGTTACCTCCCAAAACCGTACTGGTAGCTGGGGTCCAACTAGTCAACATATGAGTCTTTGACAGAAATGCCATATTCTAACCATAGCAAATTCTGTGTGCATACTCAGTCTGACGGAAGATATTTTAGACTTCGACCTTGGAAATAATCAGGCTAATTAAGTGAAGGAAACAAAGAGGTGCTGCGGTATTTATTTTGTTGTTGTTGTTGTGTGTTTTGTTTTATTTTTAGCATAATTTCTTTATTGAATATTTGGGAATTTTACATCATGCACCGCAATTCTGCTCACCTCTCAGTTCCTCTATATCCACTCCTCACCCTGCAGTGGCCTCCCAAACAAAACTTAAAAACAAATCAAAATAAAACAAACAGACAACAACAAAAACAAAGAGAAAAACAGCAACAACAAAGAAAGAATAAAAAGAAACAACAACAATAAAAGACCCTCTTTGTCCCCCTCCATCTTTCGGGTCTCTGTAATACCTCTTCATTTGTCCTAGTGGCACTGGAAGTCACAGTGCCATGCAATATACCCTTTTGTCCAATCAATTTTATTTGCAAACGTCCATTGCAATGAGTCTCTGATCTGGTTCAAAGCCGTTGGTTTATAGTACATCATCATCACTGGATCCTCACTGAAACTGCTCTTGGATATCCTATAGCCACCATGAGTTGTAGAGATCCAGTGAGTATTGTTCCAGAGGACCATTTCCTTCATGAGCTCCAGCAGGCCCTATACAGAGTAGATGTTAAGGTGGGGCCTGGGTGGTAGCTGAGCTGGTCTGACCTGGCCTTCCCTCCTCAGATGAAGAACAGAGCCAGCTCCCCTATGCCTATGCCATCAGGGTCAGCTCTCCTCTGCCCATAGTGAAAGGTGGGGTCAGCTCTCCTGAGTGCTGGGGGCCAGCTTTCCCATGAGGGTTGAGCCAGCTCTATTGCTGCAGCATCCAGCATGGGGCAGGGCCAGCTATCCTAGGGCCAGTGAAGAAAAGGGCCTGCTCAGCAAAGCCCTCTGATTCCATTCTCATGGTTCCCGTAACTCTGTGAAGTAACACAGGCCACAGACATCAGCACGGACACCAGCTGCAACTGGATAAGGAACCCAGATGTGGCCTTTGGCATCAGGCTGGGCCCAGGCAACATATCAGGGAAGGGATATTTATGATTTTGATCCATTTTGGGATTTTGACATAGGCTCTGTCATTATGTCATTTTTAATCCTTGTAGAAAATGAAAGTTATCTTAGCAAAGAATGCATCATATGTAAATAACAGAGTTAGGGTTCAAAAGCACATGAAATGAGTTCAAAGCCTGTGCCTTGCACACAACATTCTGTGATGATATAGAAAGTTCTTTAACAGTTTTCCACCATAAAGAAAAGTAAAACATTTACAGGCAAATGGGAAGAACTGGAAATTATGAAGCAGGCTTATAAGGAAAAGGAAAGAGACAACAGAGTAAATGTGACACTTAAGGAGTTCCTGGGAGAAAGGATGCAGGGCAGGGGGCAGAATAGGAGAGGGAAACAATAGGGAATGATCAACTAAAGCAAAGTATGTATGAAAACACCTTCATGAAACCCATTTGTTTGTTTGCTAATTTTTAAAAACTTAAAAAATATGACCATACAGACTTCTTTTCTGAGGCTAATATATATGAGAGAAAGATTTGCCTGGTCCTGAGTTGTAGGCAGGATTCTCTCCTTAGTTTTAATGAGTGGAAAATCCCTGTCAATCTGCTGAGCACTTTGGCTACAGAGACACTCCTCTTCTTGCTGTACATAATCCCTGAAGTACCCATTGTGGGGCCTTCGGTAAATGTTTGCTTTATTAAGTTGAAATACTTTGACACCTTAAGTAGACACCTTTTGGTTCTTAGTTACTGTAAGATTTGCTTAGAAAGTGTCATTTAACTCCTCACCACAAGAAAACAGTAAGTGGTCAATACCCCGAGACCACAATAGACATGGCATCTGTAGAACATGTTCAGATAATCCAACTATTCACCAAAAGGTGATGGTATTGTGGAAACAACACATTTTAAAGAAAACCATTAAATATTGTCAAGAAAATGCTCAATAAATGTTTTCCCATAAAGCTAATACTTTATAAACTCATTTAGGTACAAAACCTGAGAGTTTTATACTGATATACATATTTTTATACTCTCCTGATTCTGAAGCGGGACTTCGTCTTAAAAAGGATTGACAGGCAACAGTCATAGAGGAATTGCTATTGCTTACGTGCAAATGAACTAGACCATAGATAAATACATTGTCAGCACTTCCTGTGAGTTATTTACACCTACACTTCTTCTGGTAGCGAGCTTGTCAGTTAAGAGATTTTCAGACAGTTTGCAGTAGGTTTCAGGACAGCGAGACACTGATATACATCTGTGTCTAGATGATTTCAACAAAAGTTTTCCTATATATAGTAAAAAGATTAAATAATTGTTAAAACTGCATGTCATAGTTTAGGACACAGTAATTTTTTTCTGACAAATATGTAGAAGATAGGAAAAAAGATCACATTTTAAAACTGCTAACATGCTCTCATCTTTAATTGCTAACAAAAATAAATCTAACTTTACTACTTTCTGGAATAGCACCTCTTAAGAAAAGTCACTGCTAAGAGAAATTTCACAAAACCTAGCTGTAAGCAGAGGCTGTGCTTTAGTTTCCCCACTGCCCAGACCTGAATAATCACACAGAAACTATATTTATGACAGCACTGTTTGGCTGCTGGCTCAGTGAATTTTTAGCCAGCTCTTACATCTTAAATTAACCCATCTCTATTCATCTGTGTATTGCTGCTAGGCAGTGGTTTACCAGTGCCTGCATGTTACTCCTTTTGTGGTTACATGGCATCTCTCTGACTCTGCCTTCTTTCCTCCTCTGTTTCTGCTTGGATTTCCCACCATGCTCTATGCTGTTCTGCCATAGGCCAAAGAAGTTTCTTTATTGACCAATGGTAATAAAACATTCATAGCATACAGAGGGGAATCCCACATCACCTAACTGTTGTCCCAAGGATCTGTAGATGAGTTGCACCCACTGGTCAGACAATTACTATGTCATTTTGTTGTTTCAGTTCTTTCCTCTGTAGTCTCATAGCTGGATTTACCAGATATCTTTTTTTTTTGAATCTCATCTTCTGTATGAGAATTTGACTCCATTTCTTCCTCCTTTTGCTAATCAGTATACTTATAAAAGCTTTGAAAGCTTCAAATCAAGTAGAATTTTTAGCAAAACAAAAGATAAGGGGTATGGCACCAAACACACGGATAGAAATGGACTCCTTATGAACCAATGAAACTGCACTGTTAGGAAAGCATTTGAAGGCTCTCATGTTACCAGTGTAAGTGGTAGATGAAATGCAAGAACAGGGCTGATAAGAGAGTGCACCACGAGACATCCTTAATGAAGACAGAAGTCACAGCGTAGGCGCCTGAGGGTAGGGAAAAAGCAGGAAGTCCTCAGGAAGTGTTGGGCCACAGAGTCTACCAAATTTTAATCCATTCCAAAATGGGACTTGGCACTAAAAATACAGATTTTTAAAACTTCTATTGAAGAGTCAGAAGGCCCTTTGACATTGCTGGGATAAGGAGTAAGTCTACATTGCAAAACTGGCTGCTCTGATTTGGTCAGGACAGACTTTCTTTTGCTGGGTTCTCCTCAAAGGCTGCTCCTCAATGAGCTGATGACTCAGGAGCTGTGGCGATTTCAAATGTAATTTTTTTCCTGAAATTATCATTAAAAGATAAGCTTCTGGCAAGTTAAGCTTGAGAATTTCTAAAATAGAAATCTTAGAAAAACACAGCCTAGACAATAATTTTTAATACCAATCATTTTATCATGAGCAGCAGTACAATAGTCATGACATCCACTTTAGCTATTTTTGAGTCGTAAGCCAAATCAGACAGTAAATATTTTGAACATTCAACTTATATTAATAGATATTTGGGGATGTGAGGAGCCCCAGATGTAGAAAAAAAATGAAGTAAACAATCTTTATTATACTCTTGGGGTCTACAATATCATTGCAGAGGCAGGCAGTACCCAAATAATAATAATATTTAACATATATACAGGTATGTATATGACATCTGTATGTGCACTATGTATATACACTTATGGCATATATACTATGTATATAACACATTAATAAATAAATAAATGATACTTCTTCCATGTCATGTATACATATTAATGTGTCTCTTTTGTTTATGACAGGTACATGCATTGTGATATTTGAAACATATAAACTGGTTGGTAACTTATCTCTAAAGTCTAAAATAATCATTCATTGCATCTAACTTCAAGTATTAAATTTGAATTCTAAATGGAAAAAAATGCTTTTCTGCTACTCACAATCTTATGTGCTCATGTGGTAGGAGATTATAGTGTTCCTGCTCCCCCCACGGCACACTGTCTACCCAGTGATGCAGGTAATGTATCTGATCTATGTGGAAGGAGTCAGTGGCCTTGGGGCCCTACTTCTTTATCTCTGCTTTCTCTTTCCATGGCCGCCATTCAGGAATTAAGAGTTCTGTGGAGCTCTTCCTAGCTGAGAAACCCTGGGAAATCTCAATCTGTGCAGTTTCCCAAGTCTAACACATCGTCTGAAATAATAAAAGTAGTATTTGTCATCATGTTGCCTGATCCATTTCAATCTGCCCATTCATTTCAGACCAAGGATCACATTTATGTTATGGGGACAAGCAATATTTTATGCTTGAGAGAAATCAGGAAAAGGAACAGTTTTGATTGGTAACTCCAAAAAGTCTTTTTTTAAACAAGTGACATTTAAGCTGAGAAATGAAGGAGTGGGTGTGAGATTTGTACTGTGCATGCATTGGGGAGGCAAAGGCATGCTTCAGGCAACGAAGAACATTAGGGAAACCTTAGAGGGAGCTAAAAGCAGGCACCTTAGAGGAACTAGAAAAAACAAAGGGTCTCTCTCAGTGAAATAGTGAATACAAAACCAGAACAAGTTGGAAGAGCAGTTGCGAAAATTAAGTAGGTTCTTGCAGGCCACATACAGGGTGTGGGATTTTGTAAGAAGAAAATAGAAGGTTATTGGAGAGATTTAAGAGGGCAAATCAGGCTTACTTTAATTTCTGCATTTTATATAATTTTTGATTCCTGATAGAAAATATTTCAGCTGGTTGAATTACAATACATGGAGGTTCAATTGCAAATGTATCAATAGCTACATTGTGGACATGAGTCTGGGGGCTTATTTATGTGTACAGAAGAAGTCCAAGGTCAGTGCAGATAGTTAAGGACATTGAAAAAAAGAAACCAAATGTCCTACCTATTCATGAAAGTTTTGACTGATCTGAGAATACAAATGCTAACTCAGTTAATTTCTTTATAGCCAAGAGTTCCAGAAATTGGCACATGGGTTGAAAAGATCTTCAGTAACCGGCTTTGTACATCAGTTGTTACTCACATGCAACCTTACCTGTGTTCTTACTTGAGGAAACAGATACCCATGTGGAGAGGTAGTGGTCTTACTCCTCTTAAACCACATGGTACTACTCCTCTTGTAAGAGAAGTCAGACACAACCATCTCAAGTCATCCAACAGCAGGTGCAGAACTTCAAAGGCCTAACTCACAAGCCTGCATTTCCTTCACTCCACATGGTTTCTGTAGCATCCGGTGTGATGGTTTATTTTTTCCTGTGGAAGTGCTCACACCCTCGCTACTGTAACTCCAGTCTGGTTTAGCAATCAAAACACAACATCTGCCCAGTAGGTTTTGCAAGTCTTTTAAGAAAATCATAGCAGTCATGCCAGGTTGAGCAGTTCTTTCTTCTCCCAATGAAGGAAGTACTGGTTATGTATTTACTGAGCTGTAAATGCCTGGATTTTCTCAATGCAGTTTCTAGGGCACCAGAAAGAGAGATTTTTGTTTTTCATTGTTTTCCCGAAGGTACAGGGACAGCAAAATGAAACAGCATTGGAACTAGTTCCTTCTTTCTGTGCTATGGATAAAGACAGTTCTTGCTAAGCAATGTTTTTTGTTCTTGTTTGTTTGTTGGTTGGTTTTTCAAGACAGAGTTTCTCTGTGTTGCGTTGGAGTCTGTTCTAGAACTAGCTCTCATAGACCAGGCAGGCCTAAAACTCACAGAGATAAACCTGCCTCTGCCTCCCCAGTGCAGGGATTAAAGGTGTGCACCACCACTGCCCGGCTCTAAGTGATATGTTTTAAAAGCACCAATTTAATTCATCTGATCATCTTCACGAAGTACACAGGACACCTGCCAATAAGAAGCAATACATCTCAAATGTCATCAGATGGGCAAATGCTTTTTCAGAATTTTATCCGGTCCCACTTCCAATTTGCTTTTGAACTTACCTCTGCCTCTGCTTAGAATACATGGGTCCCCTGACTTTCGATTTTGTTTCTATGATAAAAATATTCTAAGCTATGTGATAGAAATATTTAGTCTGGTCTAACATACAAGACCAGCATCAGTTAATTGTGCCTGAAACTCCTTGGTCCTCTCTGAGCACCTTTACCCGCAAGCCTGCTTCAAGGCTGAAGCCAGTCCTGTAATAATGAGTAGGATGGCAAGGGCAACACATTTTCTTTCCCTCTGCTCAGGACAAGGGGGAAAGGAGACTGAGAAACAAGGCAATGTTTCTGGTTGTGAGTGCAGTTGTAATTCTTCCCTTTCAACTCTCCACCCCATCTTCCCCTACAAACACTTTAACCCCTGCTCAAGTTGGAGCTGCTGGGAGTACTCTCAGTCAGCAGCTTTTGACATCCCTTTTAAGTCCTTTTAAATGTTCTTTGTTTAATAAACCCACTGTCTCCAGAGGCTTCCCCAAGCTTCTCTCACATTCTCCACAGCTCTAGCAAAGTTCTCCGTACACCATTGGTATTTACTTTAGGGGGATGAACTGTCCCTCTTACTTTCTTTGGAGTTGAGCCTTAAAATTCCTAGGTTCCATAGATATCCATGATTAAGACTAACAAATAAGATCTGTTATGGATTTTTTTAAACATGTAAAGATGTGTTGCATTTGTTTAACTGAATAAGGATGTGTTGCTCTTTTTCCTTGCCTTCCTGAGGTACCTAATTGGTCTAATAAACAGCCGAATGTCCAATAGCAAGGGAGGAGGTATAGGTGAAACCTCTGAGCAGGGTGAATAAATAGAAGGAAGAATTTAGTCTAGGGGAATAAGAAAAGAAGATGGCAGGGAAACACCAGGGGCTAGTCAACCAACCTGGAGGAAGCAGGAAAATAAAATATATAGAATGAAAGAAAGGCAAAAATCCCCAAGCAAAATGTAGATGAACAGGTTAAATTAAGTTAAAAGAGCTAGTGGGACAAGCTAAGATAAGAACAAGCATTCATAATAATAAGTCTCTGTGTCTTTATTTGGGTGCTGGTTGGTGGCCCAAAGGAAATGCCAACTACGAAGATCTTTTAGACAAATGTACAAATGAATTAAAATAGCAACACAGTATTCTGCCGAGATGGAAGTCTTTCATTAATGTAGAAGGGTGTGCATGCGTGTTCTTGTAGGGAGTCTTATTTCCTAAAGTCTACCCAATCATAAACCCAGTAGACAAACTATTCCTTCAATACGCAGCTTCAGGGGTTGCACTGTATCCTTGGTCTCATTTTGTAGCTGGTGTTTCCAAAAGGTAGAAGCATTTAAGTTATGATGGGCAGTGGTGGTGCACACCTTTGATCCCAGCACTTGGGAGGCAGAGGCAGGTGGATATCTTTGAGTTCAAGGCTAGCCTGGTCTACAAGAGCTAATTCCAGGACAGCCAAGGCTGTTACACAGAGAAACCCTGTCTTGAAAACCAAAGAGAGAGAGAAAGAAAGAAAGAAAGAAAGAAAGAAAGAAAGAAAGAAAGAAAGAAAGAAAGGAAGGAAGAAAGAAAGAAAGGAAGGAAGGAAGGAGAGTTTAAGTTACTTATGCAAAGTGGGTTGTAAATTGCAGAGCTGTAACTGAATATGAATAGCACTGTGAATACAGAGGCTAGTTCACTATAATTACTGTATCAGCCTATCTCCTTGTAGATAGTGTTATTAGCTTAACTAGTAACTGGAACTGGCTATTAAATTTTATTTTTTGCATCTATCACCAGTGTTGCCCAGATAACAGACTTTAACTACAGCTTTGATCTCTGTTATTGATAGACATCTTCCACTGAATGAGACACGTCCTGCGTACAGGCCTATACCTGACTATAATCTTCTTACTAACTAATATGAAGCAATGACAAGAGCCAAGTCTTCAAAGTATTCTGGTCTTCAAAGAATTCTAGCCAGTATTTTAAACACATTTTCATATATTGTATTAATAATACAGTCAAGCACATCCTGATTGAAATTCATGTTGATGACTAAATAAAGCCGGGCTTTATTTAGCTATGATTTCTTAGAATCAAGCTACAAATTTCGATTGCTAGTTTATAGATTTCTTTCTGCAAACATTAGAAATAATATTATTATTCATATTAGGTCATGAGAAAGAAAATAGAGTGAGTAAATTACTTTACAAAGAAGGTCATCCACAAACCACACTGGTATCATGGTAATTTCAAAGTAAATATACTTGCTAAGTAAGCAAGATGGCATGTCAGGGCATTGGACATATGAAGACTCATAGCCCACAGGCTAGGGGTGTCAGTAACAGTAGAGAACAGAGAACTCTGCTTGAGGACAGACCCTGATAATAGTTGTTATAATTAATGTAGAATATTGAAATAAGTTTAAGGAACAAGAGAAACTAAGTCATGAAAACTTTGCATTAATGGTTTAAATGAATGAGACAGATATGTTAGCAGAGGCTCACAGAGCTCTTTCTCATGACCCTCCTGGCAACATAAAAGTAGCATTTCCAAGCTTGAGTCTCATTTCAGATCGTTGTATGAGGCTTTAGGAAGAAAGGAGCTATTTGGTTAAATAATCCTGGGAAAACACTTCAATTAATACTCTCTCCTGTAGATTTAATGACACACACTGTATGAAAGTCTTCAAGGGAATTGGGTGGAGAACAATCCTGCTGTAATCCCATTTAATTTAGCACCCCCTAGATTAATTTCAAGACACCAAACTTGCATTACTGAACCATACTCTCAAAACTGCTGATTCTATCTTAAAAACACTTACTGCTTTTCACAGAGAGTCAGGCTTCAGTTCCCAGCGCCAACACAGAGCCTCACAACCATCTATATCTCTAGCTCCAGCTGATCTATTACCCTCTTTTGTCTCCCAAAGGTACCAGTCATTCATGTGCTACCCATACCTACTGCAGGCAAAACACTCACACACACTTAAAACAGATAAATATTTTTTGTCTATTTCAGATGTTGGTTTTAGACATAGCAGGAAGCTGCAATATCACTTCTAAAAAGCTGATTCTAAATAGTTGACGGATGCAAAACATATATGTGTCTCATGTAAATGTTGATTAAAAGGTGACTTCATAAGCAGAGGAGTTCAGTAATTAAGTAGATCAGACCTGTTCTGTGGAAAGTTAGCCTCTTTCCACAGCAATCCTTGATATTACCCGGGGGGCTCATGAACAAAGTAGCCATGGTGGAAGACATGGAAGTTATGGGTGGACTCAACAATATGAATTTCCACTCACTAAGGCTAAATATTCTAAACCAACCTTGAGCCCCAAATATGTCACCATTCCGTTGGGTGACCGCCCAGTGACCTGGTGGCAGATTGACCATGTTGAACCTCCATGAAAAGGACAGCCCTTTGTCCTTATGGAGAGATACTTGATGTGTACTTTAGTTATGGATTTGCCTTTCCAGCAGCTAATGCTTCTGCCAAAACCACCATCTGTGGACTTACAGAATGTCATATCTGCCACTACCATCATAGTATTCCACACAATATTGCTTCTGACCAAGTAATTCACTTCACAGCCAGAGAAGTGCAACCGTAAGCCTGCAATCTGGAATCCCCTAATCTTACCATGTTTCCCACCATCCTGAAGCAGTTGGACTGATAGAAAGATGGAATGACCTTTTGAAGACAAAGTTATAGCACCAATTAGGTGACAGCAGACTGAAGGGTTGAGGCGGGATTCTCCAGAAGATAATATATGCTTTAATCAGCATCCAATGTATGATATGGTTTCTCCCATTGCCAGAATCCACAGGTCCTGGTACAAGGGTAAGAAAGGGAATACTTCCACTCACTATCACTTCTAGTGATCCACCAGGAAAATTTTTGCTTCTTGTTCCCACTCCCTTTAAGTTCTGCTGGCCTAGAAGTTTTGGGCCCAGAGAGGAGTACACCTGCCAGGAGTCACAATAAATATTCCATCGAATTGGAATCTCAGTCTGCCTCCTGCCCACTTTGGGCTACTGATGCCCATAAGCCAACAGGCAAAGAAAGGAATAGCAATGATTGGATGGGTGATTGACCCAGGAAATTGGATTGCTTCCCTATAGTGAAAATAAGAAAGATTATGTCTGGAGTTCAGGAGATTGTTTAGGATCTTGGTGCTACCATGACCTGTGATTAAGTCAATGGAAAAACACAACAACTTAATGCAGGAGGAACTGAAGGCTGACACAGGGCACAGACCCTTCAGGAATGAGGGTATGGATAACTCATCCACGAACAGAGCTACAGACTGCTGAGGTTGGAGGAAATACAGAATGGGCAGTAGAGAAGGGCATTTATAAATACCAGCTACTGCCACAGGACCAGTTGCAGAAATAATGATTACAGCTGGCATGATGGTTTCTGTCATGTTTTGTTAGGACTATGTTTGTACAGATATTTGAATTTTCTTCCCTTGATTTTTTTTAACGAAATAATGTAACATCAATTAAAAGAATATCATTGGTTACCATATTTAAGGTTTTTAATACTAAAAGAATTTCCCTTGTCACCTGTTCTAAAATTGATAATGCATTTGTGTTTGTGTGTGGGGTAATTATATCATGTTAGATAATTATTACCTAGTTGCATATATAATTGCCTATGAATTTATTGGGGATAGTTATGTCATGTTATTCATAATTATGACCTGCTTATTGTTTTATTTGGAAATTAAGTATATCATAAGGAGATATGATTGTGTGTCTGTTTGACAAGAGGTGGACTTGTGATGACTGTTCTTACTTGTCAGATTGACTATATATGTAATTAACTAAAACCTAAGAAGCTGGCTACACCTTGAGAGATTTTCTTTAATTAAATCATTTGAAATGGGAATGCCTACCCTTAATCTTATTCTTTAAAGTGGGAAGGTCCACCTTCAATCCAGATTTCATGAGGTGGGAAAAATTACCTTTAATCTGGGCCACAACTTCTGTTGTCAGACTATATAAATGTCAGACACAGAAAAGGAAGATTTCTCTCTTTGCTTGCTTGCTCTTGCTCTGTTTGGCAAGTCTATTTCCTCATTATTATTAGAGCCCACTTCTGGAATATACTGAAGACCAGTTGAGACATCCGGCCTCATGAACTGAAAAACTCCTAGATTCTTGGACTTTCTGTCGGTAGACTGTCATTCTAGTCAATCCCCTTCACACACAGAGAAAGGGGGGAAGCAGGGAGGGAGGGAGGGAAAGAGAGAGAGTTAGAGACAGAGACAGAGAACAGAGATTCATTTTACCAGTTCTGTTCCTCCAGAGAACCCTGACTAATACACCAATCAATATCTCCTTTGACTTTAAGGCCCATTCCACAAGTTGGAGACCATACCCAACACTGTTTGGGTGACCAAGGAACTGAGGCTTAAATAGCTCAGTAACCTACGGTGAACTAAATACTACTGTTCTGCTAGAAGACCGTAGTATTAAAATGAATCAAGATGACATTCTGCTATACTCATAGATCAGTGCCTGGCTCAGCCATCATCAGGGACACTTCCTGGAGCATATGTGAACAACTACAGAGACCCTTTGCCAAACAATATTCAGAGACTGAGAAATCTTGAAACATTCAGCCTTAAAAAGGGATGTCTTCATCAAATTCCTCCTCTTGTAGCTCAGGAAAACCTGCAGAAGGGGAGGTGGAAAGAGTACAGGAGCCAAAGGGTATAGAGGACCCCAGGAGAAGAAGGTATTCTAAATCCAGAAGGACTGAGGCATATTTGAACTCAGAGACTGACATAGGATGCACAGATCTTGCATGGGTGTGGACCAAATGGAGTCTTATGGCTGAAAGAAGTGGGCCCATGCTTCCATCCTTAACTCAGCAATAATCTCCAATTGATAACCACTTGCAAATGAAAAATTAGATTTCTTCAAGAGATTTTTACTGGGGAAACAAATCATTCTTGAAAACAGGCTGCATGCATAGCAGTAGATGTTTGAGAAAAAATGAACCAAAAGTCATCTTTGGAGGTCCCTTGTCTCAAAATGTCTTGTCAGGCTATTTGTGTGTGCGTTTTAAAATTTTATTTTATTTTAACTTTTTATAATTTCATTTTATTGTATTTATATATTTTTTCTCTTCTTACCCTACAAATTCTTTGCATATATGATATGGTTTCTAATTTACTCTTCTTATGGGATTCCTGAGTAGACAAAGAAGTGTGTGCTGCATCTATTATCAGTTTTTGTGTCTTTCCTTGTACTCTTTCCCTTCTGTTTGTTCTGTCCTAGTCCTATGCATTAATTTTTGTTTTATTTTATTTTATTATTACCCCTTAAAATATGTTTGTTTTCTAATGAGAGACAGATGGGGGGATCCAAATGGAAGGGGCAATGAAGAGGACCTGGGAGGAGTTGAAGGAAGAGAAACTGAAATCAGGATGTATCATGTGAGAAAAATTCTATTTTTAATAAAAGGGCAGTGGGGGTGGGTTGGCTATACTTAAAAACTTTCATCTGACCAAATGTAACTTCCAAGAAACACTTGAGATTTTATTTGCTAGCATTTAATCTACACAATAGAAAGAGTTGATATATAACTTTAATTATTTTCATTATAACACTAACAAATATTTTTGAAGACTTATTTTTTTTGTCAAGTTCAGAAGAAAGCACGTATGTGGATTAAGTATCTCATTCTTATAGCAAACCCCATTTTACAGTGGGAAAGGGACTTGAATCTTTTGGATTTTAATTAATTTGTTCAAATCCAGGCAGCAAGTAAATAACTGAGTCAGAACTATCCACTGCATTACACAGCTCTGTATAGGACTATCATGTATGTAGCTTTTATGCGTTAGGATACAATAGAGAACTTCCAACTTTTAATCATCTAGAGAAACCAATTGTTGCCCTCTGATTTCCTATATACGTAGTCCCCCACGTCATCAGACTCATCACATCTGTTACAGACTAATTATGCCCTTTGCCCAAACTCCCAAGAAATATGATAGGATTGCGTGTGACATGGGACTTTTGAAGGTGATTAAGACAGAAAGCTAAAGACCTTATGGATGAGCTTTGGGGCCTCTCCTGACACCTGGACACCAGACTAACCTGGAACTCTCAGGGATCCCCCTGTCTCTTCCTCCTGAGCGCTGAGATTAAAGGCGTGCACCACCACCACCTGGAAGCAATTCATTCTTTGGTAAAAAATTTTTATTAATTTTATTGAACTATACATTTTCTCTTCTCCTCTCCCTGTCTCTCTCCTCCCCTTCTGCCCTCTTCCATGGTCCCCATGCCCCCAATTTACTCAGGAGATCTTGTCTTGTTCTCCTTCCCATGTAGATTAGATCCATGTATGTCTCTCCTAGGGTCCTCATTATTGTCTAGGTTCTCCGGGATTGTGAATTGTAAGCTGGTTTTCTTTGCTTTATGTCGAAAAGCCACTTATGAGTGAGTACGTATGATATTTGTCTTTCTGGGTCTGGGTTACCTCACTCAATATGATGTTTTCTAGATTCATCCGTTTGCCTGCGAATTTCAAGATGTCATTATTTTTTTTTGCAGCAATTCATTCTTAATCCAAAAAGATAAAACACATCAAAAAGATTCTGTAGAGACATACTTGCATACCCATTGAAGCTTTATTCACAATATTTAGAAATTAAACTAATCTATACATCTGTCAACTAATGAATGAATAAGAAAAAATGTACATATTACAATGGAATTTGGGGGGCTTAAAAGTAAAACAAATGTCATATCTTCTTTATCATATGTGGTTCCTAGCTCAAATTCTTTGCATTTTCCATTTAGTTTAGAGTACTCACAGAGGGCAACAAAGTAGAAATGAGCCATGGGTGGTGGCTCATTAGGGCAGGAAAGAGAGTAGAATGTAGATGAAATGAAAATGGAGAAGGGAAATACTGGGGGCAGATAGGGATGCGAGGATGCGGGGAAGAAAAGGCAGGAGAAAAGGTTAACAAAGTGAAGAATGTGTAAAACAGCCATATTGTAACATACATCTTGCAACCCAATTGAAAATTATAATTAAAATTGTTTTTAGAACATATTTGGCATGAAAGAAGGGAAGAGAGGAAATGCAGCATCTTAAAAGCTCAAGTGAGCATTGGGTTAGAGGAGAGAAAATAGAGGTTGGTTACTTAAAACTGAGATATGGAAAAGCCACATGGAACACAATTTTGTAAAATAAATTTAAAACACAGCTTAAAGATGAAAAATAATTTTGAACAGAGGAGCCCTGAATGACAAACAATGATGTCCTTACAAGACATGGATTATTAAGCAAAATTAAGTATCAGACCTGGGCTACTACTCTACAAGGTATTGGTCAAGGACACCCCTTGGTATCACTTTTAGTTACACACAGTGACTAGATGGTAAGACTCTGTTTTAGAAGACACCAGCGACACTAATGTAAGGCATATGGAAATCCCTCTGGAGCTGACTGGGAAATTTCCTTTCTGCTGGGCAGTTATCAAAATGTCAAAAAGTGCTATTCAGTGAGAAAGGAGAGAAAAGCCATCAATGGTCTTCATAACAACCTAAAAGATCAATGCAGTCAGACTTCAGCAAGGATGAGGTAGAAACTTATGAGGCTCCATCTCTAGATGAGGGGTGATTGGTCCTTGAAGACTGCTGGGAGAGTAAGAGTTGTTTTATTGAGACGTATGGTCAGTGGGAGGTCGCCCATGCTACAGAGGATGGCCACATATCCATGTGTGCTAATTGAACTCAGGGAGATAATGAGAAGAAGAAAACTGACGAGAAGTTGTGGCAGTTGGGTTGATCTAAGGGGAGCTAGAGGGGGGAGTAGGGGAGTCGATATGATCAAAATACATTGCAAACATGTAATAAATCAAATGAATAAAATATAATAAAAGAATAAAGGCTATTGTAGAAATGTATACCTTTGGAAAAAAGGAAAACATATTACGATGAAAAATATTACAAATAAAATATGCTTGAAAATTAATATTTTTACATTTGCTTATCTTCGCTAATAGACAGTGATATTGTGAATTTGCCTCTTTGAGACAGGTGAGTGAATTGAATTCTGTCTTTATATGGTTTCTGCTTAACTACGCTTACTGTGTCATTTCTATATTGTCCTTCACTTCCTTCAGTTTTTACTTTACAGATCTAGATTTTTTTCTTCCGGTATTCACTTTTATTTAGAAGAGAACTTCAAATATATGCATTTCATTCATTTTAATACTTTATAACTTGCAAATCCTATCATATATAATTTTCATTTCTCCTTGGAACTAATACATATTAATGTAAAGTGTAATGATTTAGAATCCTGGGAGCTCAGTATGTCTCTTAATTTAATCTTGTTTGGCTAATTAAATCCAGGAAATTAAATATACTTCTTTTTAAGGTTGAGAGCTTGTCTTATATTCTGGTATTGTGAGGTTTCGCTGAATGTACCTTTTCTAAAATAACCTTGTGGTTATTTGAAACCACAAGGAAAATTTCAAGTAATATAAGCATTGAATTTCTGTGTACCTTGCAAGCAAATAGCAATAGTCTTAAATAAATAAGGGGGAAATAACTTTCTTTTCAAAATATTATAACACCTGAGAAAAAACAGTATACTGAATTCTGTGTTGTGAGTCATATAACATTTTGTTTATACTTTTAAAGGATGTCTCTCCTTAAAATGCAGACATTTTGTCTTTGGATTCAGAAGAAACCTGTGAACACATGGAGGAGCATTTATGCTAAAAGCTTTGAAAATATTTTATGTTAGAATGTTCTTTGTTCAAATGAAGTCTACACATAAAATGAAAGTGAAATAAATTTGATCTAGCAGAAGATGGATAGGCTGAGGTCTCTCTTCTTCTTGTACCATGAGTAATGCAAAACACTAAGGTCTATCAGTTATAGTCTGTCCTTCAGGTTAGCCCCAGGACTAGGGTCTCTGTAATAGAATAAGACCTTCAATTAAGTATATTGCAAAGAAGAAATATGTTCCCTACAAGCCTGAAAGATACAAAAACTCAACAGAAACAAACTTTGCAAAACATATCAAATAAAACAATGCAGGACAGAGAGCTGATATCATGAAGGGTATTTGCAGAGCAGAGTGAGGACAGCTAAATGAGCAACAGGACCCATCTGGAGAATCTGTGATGTCTATCATCAGGAAATTGTGACAGGACCTGCAGTCTCAGCAGGAAGAAGCCAAACACAGAAGTTCCAAGGCTTGTTATGTCTTGACAGCTGAAAGGAAACTTCTTAGGGACAATTAAAACACATCACAGAAACACTAAAACATGTATGGAGGGAAGAAGGAGATGTGTAAAGAGATCTAAGACCCCTTTTATATGCTAGAAATTATAAGATGCTGACTGCATTAGACAGGATGTGTAGAGGGAAAGTATCCTACTGAAGCCTTTCGCAGAAAAGAGTTTATGTAAGAAATGGTGAATTGGATATTGGAGGCCATGAGCAAACATCTAGTAAACCCAGAGTGACTAAGAGCAAAACCAGCTACCCCAGGACTGTGAGGACAAAGGGTAAGAGATCCCATCTCTTGCCAAAGGGGCAACTGGGAGGAAAAGGCTCATCCCACCTGCCTGTTTGGTGTTCCGTGTGTTCAGTGCTTTCTAATTCAAGGGTTTTGCAGATACCAGAGTAAATGAGGATAAATGGGCAATTCTCCAGTACCATTGCCCCACCTTTCCAAGACCCACTCCCTTTCTGTCTCTCATTATGAAACAACAGGCTTCTAAGAGATAGCAACAAAACATTACAAAATAAAAGATAATAGGTGAAGGAGGAAGTGGGAGTAGAGAGGGAAACTATAATCAGAATAATGTATGAGAAAAGAATCTATTTTCAATAAAAGAAATAAAGGAAAAAAGACAAAAAAAGATTTTTAGCTAGTTCTCAGAGTAAATATAGAAATAAAGAAATGAGATTATCGGCTCTTTCCTGGTTTTCTGAGAATGATTTCAAAATTATTTTACCCAGTATGTACATAATGGGAAGGGAAATCTAAGCAACCTACCTTACCTAAAGCTAGCTGGAGAGACACTTAACTCAGATTTGTTTGTTTGTTTAGTACACCCAATCCTTGTTTGTTTTCCTTTTTTTTTTTTTTTTTTTTTTTGAGTCAGGGTTTCTCTGTGTAGCTTTGGAGTCTATCCTGGAACTTGCACTTAAACAAGGCTAGCCTCAAACTCACAGAGATCTGCCTATCTCTGCCTCCCAAATGCTGGGTTTAAAGGCGTGAGCCACCACCGCCCAGCTACCCAGTCTTAAACATCTAGCATTTTACAAACTTGAAGATCAAATCGCTCTATGACTTGAGCAATATTTAGTAAAGTGTAGCCAGTTTAAAGTTAACATTCTGGTTTTTTTTTCTTGTTTTTTGTTTGTTTGTTTTCTTGCTTTTTGTTTTTGTTTTGTTTTTAGAGGCAGGGTTTCTCTGTAGCTTTGGAGCCTGCCCTAGAACTAGCTCTTATAGACCAGGCTGGCCTCAAACTTATAGAGATCCACCCGCCTCTGTCTCCCGAGTGCTGGGATTAAAGGTGTGCGCTATCATCACCTGGCAGCATTTTGTATGACTAATGGTACTATATTTCAATAACTACAAGATTCTTCGCTTTCATAAGTGATATCAATATGCACACCAAGTCAATAAAGAGCATTTTTAAAGTGTAAAAAAAATGCTGTGTATTACAGGTCAGAGAGGAAAATGGTGTTATGCCTTCTATATCCTCGAGACACTTCAGTGTCTTTGTACACAGTGTCCAGTGTAACATCAGATGGCCAAACACACCACACAGAGGCACACAGAGGATGGCTTTAAGGCTTCACATATAAATAGAGTGAGTTTTCACACGTAAGTCATGCATATGACTCTCAGTACAGTCCTGAAATTTTTCACCCAGGTGCCATTAGTAATATTTTTTCTACCTTTAATTTTGTATTCTAAACATAAAGTGTGAAAGCAGAAGATTTAAATGTGTTACACAATTATTCTCAAAAAATTACACAAACTGTAGCCATTCCATCCTTTCAAAAAATGTTTTTCAATACAAGCCTTTACATGTCAACATATTAAGAATCTACACTAAAAATCCAGAAGTATTATGTTTGAGTGATAGAATTTATGCTTATAGTTTACTGAAAGATGCTATCTCATTTCTTGTACATGAAAGCATAGCGCTCTAGTACATGTGAGAATGATCTTATTCTATTTTGATAAAATTTTGTTGCACATCATGCACTACAAAATGGCAGAACGACCAGTTGTGTTAAGAAATTATGGTTAAGACACTTTATATATCAAGAGAGGGACTGAAATTTCAATAACAACTCACAAAATTTTCCTCTTATATTTGATTCTATTATTTGTGCTTAGGTTAATGCAGAAAATTGGGTTTTCAACTCTGAAACCAACCTATGCAGGTCTCAGTCTTTGGGTTTGGCTTGAATTATCCTTTTATTCACCAGATAATTGCTGTACTGAGTCAGGGACTGGGCAGGGGAGCAGAGTCACTGTGTGCTTTAGAAACCGAACAGACAGGAATGACAAGTGGAAAAGGACAGCTTTGAGAGGAGACTTAGGAGAGCACAAGAGAAGTTAGAAAGTAGTCAATCTAAGAAAAACATGTAATCCAGGTGCCCAATTGAATCCTCAAAGGGGGATGTCATGGGCACTTGTTCCCTTTGTAAAGGCAAATATCTGATGAAAATGTGAGACCACCCTTGACCAGGACACCCGACAGACTGGAACTTCCTCCTGACATGTAAGCGAGAGGGCATGAATCTATTGTGGAAACCAACTGAGTAACACATCATCTTTCCATCACTTCATTTGCCTGCCAATCAACTTTTAGAGATGGCTGTCTGCAGTCATCTGCAGATGACTTCTGTGGTGCTTTGGATGAGAAATGTCTTCGATAGCTACATGTGTTTGAACGTGTGATCCCCAATTGGCGATACTGTTTGGCAGGTTATAGAACCTTTAGAAGATAGAGCCTTGGTGCAGGAAGTACATCCCTTTGGGTGGATTTTGAAGGTTTACAGCTTTGCTAAACTACCTGCTTTATCTCATGTTGTTTCGTGTATGTGTGTGTGTGTGTGTGTGTGTGTGGGTGTGTGTGTGTGTGTGTGTGTGTGTGTGAGAGAGAGAGAGAGAGAGAGAGTAAATGTGATCAGTCAACTTCCTGCTCCTGAAGATATACTTTCCCTAACTGTTCCCATGCCTTCCTTGCCATTATCCTTTTTTGATGATTAGTGAAAACAAACCCTTTCTTCAGTAAGTTGTCTTTGTCACACAATTTTTCATAGCAATGGCAAAATAACTAATATAAATTTCCAATTTTCAAATCCCTTGGACATTCTTTTATCTGTTAACCATAGTTAAAGGACCCACCATTCTTAGCTTCATCAGACTAAATAGCCTGTCACAGACTCTGAGAGAAATTAGACTAAGTAAACTTTAAGGTATAAATAGTAATGGAGCAGGGGCAGAATGAAATAATAAAATACTTGTAAATCTGTAAAGCTTTGAACAGTGTACGCAACAGTACATATGCATGGATATGTAATATATCAGATTAAAGGGGGAACTTTTATGATTAATTTTTTTCAAGATAAATCAAGGTTATAATATGTACATTGCTGTGGATGTCACAAGAAGTTACCTCTTAGGTTTCTGACTGCCGAGAGGAAAACTAATCAATGGTACCAGTCCCTAAACACTGGAACCCACTGCCTTCGTTGCATCAGAACCCCTTCTTCCACTTGACACCCAGGCCAAGGTCTGGGTATGGTGATAAAAGTTAGGCCGAGTATAAATAGCCACGTGGAAATTTCCTTAAAACCAAAGGCCTACCCTTGTATAACACTAACCCCCAAGCCAAACAATGGCCTTCTTCCGAAGAGCAGCTACGTCTACTTGTAAAAGTCACAACTAGGCATCTTGACTAATGATATTCCCTCATAAAAGGATGGGAGAGTGAGTATCTTTGGATCTCCATCTGACTATCAAGCCAGTCCATTCCCAGACAGTAGTATGCCATTCTGCCCTTACTACATGTGGTTGCTTGGTTTCCAGGGCAAACTGCAGAGCATAGACTGAAGAAAATTAACTCACAAGAGTCATCACTCTACACAGCCATGGAAGAATCAGCATCTGTTCTGGATGGAATGCTTCCACTGTAGCTGCTTTGGAGTCACCTGTGCTGTTTAAGCAAGCTCAATAACTCATGGGTTCCCCAGGATGAACTATGGTGGAACTGAACTTCAGTTTGTCATGATAACCTTAGAAGGAGGTGTGTAGGCTTTGCCTAGTCCTCCCCAGGAAGACACTTCTGGGAGTAGCTGTATATCATGACCCTATACCTTTGTTCCTCTGTCACCTATCCTCTCACTTTTCCTTCATACCACATCAGGCCAAGGCTCTTCCTACTCCCTCCCCTTTCTCCCACTTGTAATTTTTCAAATATGTTTATCCTGGTATAGGTAGATGTTTCTTAAAGTATACAGATAAACACATTTGCAAAGCAAGAAAATAAGACAGAGCAGGAGGCAGTGGAGCACAGTTGTGAGTCTAGCGTGTGGAAGGTAGAGGTTGTGGGTCAGGAGTTCAAGGACAGCCTTGGCTACATAGAGGGTTTAAAGTCACATTGGACTACCAGAGACCTCATCTCAAAAAAAAACAAAATCAACAAAAAATGAAAAAGAAAAAATACTAAAAACCAAGACTAGAAGCAACTCTCCACTAAAGAGAAAATTAGTAAACATGACATTAATTAAAAATTGCCCTTAGTCTACCAACAATGAATTCTTGATTGTAGATGTCCTTCTTTTTGCAGAATTTAAATTATGGGTTTTTTGTTTTTTTTGAAAATGCAGTTTACACTTAGAGTTCACACATCCTGTTCTCCCTCACAGATGCCGGTCTAGCCAGCAAGTTCTATACTTAGGAGAGGAACATCCTGCTGTTTTGAGCCTATGCTGATAGAGCCCTGAAGAAACTCTTCCAGGCTTCCTCACTGAGCGATGATATTGTGGGGAGAATATTGAGGGAGGTGTGTCAACTTTAACCATACTTAACTGGGTTAAATTGAATATGGAAAATTAATTTATTAAATAAATTAATAAAATAAATAATAATAAGTAATATAATCAAATAAAACAGTAAAACAAATAATTAAATAAAGCAATTAAATTAAAAGAAATTTCATTTGAGCAGAATTCTGTCTTAGCTCACTATTAACAAGGGAACATTGAATGAACCAGACCGGATCTATTCTGGCCTCAGGCATAGATCTTCTAATATTTAAGTAGGACTGTAAGGAATCAGTAACTGTTCATTCTTAAATTGTACTACCTATATCCCTGCCTTAGTTGGCATTATCATAATATATCTCCATTAATATTCCTTTGATTTGAAATCTCCCCACAGGAATATAATTGGAAGTTCAAATGCTTTCATTCAAATCAGTACAAGGGACATGAATACTCTTCTTACCTTCTTTTGGTGAACTTCTACTTTATAGTAATATTTTTATATAAAGATGAAGAGATGATGGAGAGGCAGGAGAGAAGGAGAAGCAGAGAATTTGCGTTTCGGGTATGGGTTTTTGTTCTGTTATGATTCATTGTTCTTTGTTTTGTTTCATGGGAGAAATGCGGCAGGGATGGGGGATTATGGGAGGATCAGGAGGTGAACAAAACTGGGATGCATTATGTTAAGGACCCAAAGATTCAACAAAGAAATTAAAATAAAAACAGTGAGAAACGACTTTTGCAAGAAGCAGACAGACAAAACTTTCCAACTGAACAAAACAGAAAATAAAGAAACATATCTAGAAGGTAAAATTATTACTATTAGAAAAAATTAACATCTACTGCCTTACTGACCAAAAAACTTGGGGTTGATTTCCATGTCTGAAATGTTATTATCTCAGTTTCAGTATTATCCTCACCTTTGTTTATTCTTTATGATTTCTGATCTTTTTCATTTTGTTTGTAATAATAAATTGTTTGTGAGTTTAAGCATTTGGACCATTTTGAAACGCAGGGTAAGAGGCAGGGTATAAACCTTCTAGTAAACCACATGAATGTATTGTAATAATATTTATTCTGTACAAACCACAAGTATGCACCACTAAAACATGTTTTAGAAAGAATTAATTCTTGCCTGAGATTATAGCCCTTGCTAGCAGGCATTCACATGGCCCTGAGTTCCATTGTCAACACCATAAATAAATATACAAATGTAAAACAAACAAACAAACAAACAACTGAAAGGAGTTGTAAGGAAGTCAACAGTTTCAGTTTAACTAATCTGTTGATTTTACATCACAGAATTTTTTTAAAAAAAAAAAAAACATTGTATACCTCTTCTTTGACCAGAAAAGATGCATGGAACACATGGAACTGGCTCATAAAACAAGGGAGCTGCTCTAGGGAACCCTAAAGGATTATTTCTAGTTTTAGAAATGTACAATTCCTTCTAAATTTAGGTTTTTTAAAACTTGCCATTTAAACACCTAATTATCCCAGGAGAACACAGTCAGGAAGGGCAAAAAGAGATGGTCTTGCTTTGTGGGAGTTTCAAAAGTCCTATGTATTTACAAAGACACTCTCAGGAAATAGACTGGACTAAAGCAGTTCCTTTCAAAATAGATTAGAATATTATTTCATACAATAAAGTTTTTGAGTTCTAAAACCCCAAAATTCCATTTAAGTATCTTGTATTATGAAAATAAATCCTTATGCAGTCAAAAGATCTAATTCATTTGGGAGAACATGACCAAAAATATCTACTATTTCTTCATCATCACAACAATTTTGACACACTATTACTAGTTTAAAATCATGCTTTTTGATGGATCCTGTGGAAAACCAATATTTAAGCTTGATAACAAAAGAAAAAGTCTCAGTAACTATTTAACAAGAGTTACTGTATAGCAACTTACATTGTTTCAAGCAAAATTGTTAATGCTTATTCTAACAGTCAAGATAAACAAAATTACTACATGTGAAAGAATTCACTATTAACTTTGTTGTGAAATATGAGATTATCTTTAATCATGCCCCTACAGGCTAAGAACTACTCATTTGCCAATAGTACTAAAAGGACTTTAAAGGCAAGTATATATACACAGGCAGCTTATATAACATAAGCCAGTCTTTCATTGTTAGATAGCTAGCACTTCCTTGTAGACTAAACACAAACAGGATATGTGACGCATATAATAGAGTATGCATGAGGAATGGGGGTTTTATCCAGTGCCTAAACAATGAAGTAGGTCAACATAAGCAAAAGACTAATGCTTAATAAAATATGTTAAAGGAATAAAAATGTCTTATGTTCTTTTACTCAATTTAGTGTCAAAAATTGGATTCATCAGCACTCATCAAAGTAGAAAGGCTTTCTACAACACATAGAGTACATGTGAGCATGTTATATACATATGTACACATATTTAGGTTCACTAACTCTAATTCCTTTTTCTGGTGTATCATACAACTGCTTGATGTGGTTACTGATATTTTATCGGAAGCCTTATAAAGGGAAGTCTCTAATGGTGGGATCCATTGTGTCTGAACTTATGAAGTGTTATAAACTATATTGTATCTTGATGCTTTGGGTTTCCAAAAAAGTATAGTTGTCAAACCTGTGAAGAAAAAAGTATTTTTATGCAACAGAAACAATCACAATACTTGATTGAAGGCTTATAAAACATCCCAATACATTGGGCTTCAACAATTGTCTCAAAGGTATGCAGGTGTTTATCTGATAATATTAGTTTTGCATTTTTGTATAGCCCCAAATTACTACAGGGTGAACATGGGAAGAAAAGTCACATGAACACGTAATATGTGGGAGAGCTAGAAATTCTAGTAGGATCTACAGATGGAACAGATTTGCATAAAGAAAATCCCTCTCAATGTCTGACATGTTGTAGGTCACAGAAAACGTGATTAGAATTTTGTTCAAACTCATATCTATGAAATCTTTTCTGTTCCAAGCAAACTGAATTATGTCTAACAGGTTGAGATTCAGGATCAAACAGAAGAGTATTGTCATAAGAGTAAGATGGCAGATAACCTGGAGGACTCTTCTGTCCTGAGATGAGGCTGCCTCGCAGTTATGGTTCCCATGGAAACAGGGTATGCTTAGTACAAGCTGTAACATAGGAGGGACACAGCTTCTTCACAATTCATTCATGGTGGCTGAGTCCTGGGTGGGGAGGAGTGTTGTTTTACTGTTAGAGTTTTCCTCAGAGTTACATAGTTACCTCAGGTTGAAGCTATTGGTGAAGCCTATATTTAGGCTGTTTATATTCAACATGTTACTGTACTCAGTTGCCCGTATCATTCAGTGTGCCCCTCCCTTCCTTTATGTCCTTGCTTAATCTAGTCTAGATATTGCTTCAAAACTCTAACATTTGACCAATTTCTTTCTTTCTGCTTTTTTTAGAAGGCCAATATTTGGTTTCTTCTGTTTTTTTTAAAAATGCAATTTTACTCACTCAAAATGCCCACTTTAGGGTGTTTGTTCTTTAAAACTGTGTTGGTAGAGAGAGGGCAGTTTCATTAATCTTTGGTGGCAGAAATCTGGTGTTCAACACCTGCTTTCTCCTGAGTGGATGGTTCTCAAGAATCTTGTCTTGCTGTTTGTGCTCTTAGTAACTCACATGTGATGCCAATTAAAGCTCTTCTCAAAGGAGTTATAATATCTGTCATTGGCTCAGAACTCACATTAAACTGTAGGTGATTTCTCAACATTATTACAGCAAAGAGACCATATCATGTAAGGAGACAGAAGGGACACACTCTAACACATGGAACTCATTGTTCTGATTCTGTGTTGTTTCTTTGTATATCATACAAAAGGATATTGACAAAGTTGTTGGATCAAGTAATAGCTCTAAGTATCTGTCTTCAAGGTCCAAGTAACAGCTCTAAGTATCTGTCTTCAAGGTCATGGAAACATACTCTGTTTCTTTTGACAAAGATAAGGATTCCAACTCTCATTTTAAAATTGTCAGTGATTGATGTAGGAGGTCCTTCTGTATTTCTGTTGCTTTCATTGGTTGAATAAAGAGACTGCTTGCCCTTTTGATAGGGCAGAGATCAGGTAGGCAGAGTAGACAAAATGGAATTCTGGGAAGTGTGACAGATGCCATGTTTTCCCTGCCTAAGATGGACTCTGGTTAGTCTCATGCCAGTAAGACACAGTCAAGTGGCGATACACATTAATGGAGATGGGTTAAATTAATATGTGAGAGTAAGCAAATAAGGGTCTGGAGATAATGGACCAGGCAGTATTTAAATGAATACAGTTTCTGTGTAATTATTTCAGGGATTAAGCTAGCTGGGTACTGGGAACGAGGCCTGCACCAGTACTTACAAATCGGTGCCCATCGTGGTAGACTGACTCCACATAAAATCTGAGAGAGCTTCAAAAAGAATACAGAGTTTAACAGAGTTTTTGTTGTTTGCTAGAGAAAATTTCCTTACTCAGCAGCCGCAACAGTAAAAAAGCCACGGCGGTTTTAAAATGCCGGCTTTCTGGGCTATGCTGCTGGCGCCATCTCTGGCTCCCGCTGGAGACAGATCATTTGGACAGGGTTTCTGACTAAAATGCTTCGACTTGCTTGATGGCAATGTGGACTGCTGCCTGACTGGAAGTGTGCATGGCTCAGGGGCACCAAATGGCTCTGAAGCAGGAGCAGCTCTGCCCTGCTGAACTGTGCTGATCTCAGGCTGGAACTATCGAAATTATCATAATAAAAGCACAGTTAAGGTTTAGACTGGGCAGGAAACAGGCGGTACTGTATTACCCCTACATGCTGCAACTTAAGATATTAAGTTCTTTTACATTTAAAGGGGGATGCGGTATAGAAATGAATAATTTGCATTGGTATAAATTTTGATTTATTGATACAGGTTTGAGGTCAATTTTGTTATATATATGTATTTCTGATCTTGATTAAGATATTGTGATTTTGTAGTTCATTTAAAAATGTAATATATAATTAAGAAATATAGGTTAATAGATAATCTCTATAATAGTTAAGTTTGTAGTCATGTTAGATTTTCTAGATGTGCATAGATATATTTCAGATAGGCATTCTTCATATCTTTCTAAGACTACAGAATATGGCATTTAATGTTTTAATAACTTAGAGATTTTCATAATAACAAGACATGTCTGCTCCTGGCAGCACCAAGCTACTTCAAGAGGAAGACGGGCATCGAAGAGGCTCCTTATGGAGTTTGCTAGCCATTTGGGCAAGAAACTGCTCTTGCCTGGACTGCTTAACTGGACACAAAGTATCTGCAGAGAGAGGACTGCTGAACTTGCCTAAAGATGAGAAGATCCTTTGGGGTTCCTGATTCATGAAAGAGTCTACGAGACATTCTGCAGGATACAGAAGAAAGTGACTGAACTGTTTTTGAAATTTCCTGCTTCATGGAAATGTCTGCTGGATACTATGGACCTGTAGGCTGAAGATGGATGCCCCAATGGTAGAAAAAAACTCTGGGTGACTGTCCAGGTAGCGAGATGTCTCTGTCATTTCTAGAGTTTTGGAAGTTGCTTACTTCTTGTTTACTTAGGTAATATTATGTCCTTCTGGAGTCTTTGATGGAGTTGAAGAATGGATAGTTATAGTTATAGTTTTCATTTGTTATTATAAAAGATAAAATAGATATAAATATTGTAACTGTAATTCTTGCTTGATAACTGTTTTGTTATTTTTAATTTTACTATGTTAAAATGAACGGCTTTCTTTTTTGTTTAAACAGAAAAAGGGGAAATGGTATAGGAAGTCCTTCTGTATTTCTGTTGTTTTCATTGGTTTAATAAAGAGACTGCCTTGGCCTTTTGATAGGGCAGAGTAAACAAAATGGAATGCTGGGAAGAAGGGAAGTGTGACAGATGCCATGGTTTTCCTCCCCAAGATGGACGCTGGTTAGACTCATGACTGTAAGCCACAGTCAAGTGGTGATACACATTAATGTAGATAGGTTAAATTAATATGTGAGAGTTAGCCAATAAGGGGCTGGAGATAATGGACCAGGCAGTATTTAAATGAATACAGTTTCTGTGTAATTATTTTGGGGGTTAAGCTAGCCTGACACTGGGAATACGGCCCATGCCTCCAACTACAAGTGGTAGTCCTTTTGTGAATATCTTTCCTATGGATCAATGAGTCTCAGAAAAACTTAAATACTGGAGGAAATGTGTTTTATATCTCAAGAATTTTCTTTGATATATATGCCTGTGTTTCACTTTCTCAATCCCTATAAATGTTGAAATTGTTTTCCAGATACTAAGTTTAGAATGTGTTGTTTAAGTGAGAATGTGTGAAGTACCATAAAGTACTTAGAAATCCATTTCCTCCTTTTAAATATCAACTTTTCTTAATGAAAATATTGTGAATATGCTAAATACATCTTTTAAAAATCCTATAGCACTTTTCAACTCATTGGTTAGTAATTATCAATTCTTTAGAAATTACTTGGAAAATGTTAAACTATAACATTCAACTCAAAAGACTTAGACTCAATTGTGACTTTAAAAGTATAGAATCATAGGAGGCAGCATTCCCTGGCATGAGCATAACAATGCTCCTAGGCATTAGAAATAAACAAAAGAGTTCTAGAACTGAGTACTCACAAACACAGGTGAGCACACACATTCTCTCTCTCTCTCACACACACATACACACACAAAGAGCAGACCCATGCATGTACACACATACATGAACACACATGTGCATAAACATTCATGCTCACATGCCACACTTACTTACACATATGTGTTATGTATGCATGTATGTACATATGTATATCTTAGTACCATCAATCCTTCTTAAAACAAAAATTAAGCACTTGAAAAATTAAGTCGTTCAAAGCTTAAGAAGGCCACTTCTTATACAGAGTCAAAAACTTGCATACCAATCTGTTGAACTGAATGGATAGCTATGCTAATATTACTAAAATGCATCTTAATCATTAATTCACAAGCACTTTTTTAATTTTCTGGGGTTGGTTTTAGATATTAGAAGAATAAAAAGGAGCTGAAAAGACAAATTGATCTATAGAATTAAATAAATTTTCAGACTCTTTACATCTGGATGGCACAGCTTTTATAAAGCTCATGGTGCATTTGAGAGTTTGCTTTTAAAATGAAATTATTGTCTTTCAGAAATGACAGTATGAAAATCAATGAAAAGTTTTTCCATGGGAAGTGTAGACCTAATTCAAAGGCCTAAATTTCAAATGAGTCTCTTCAATCCTTTGCAGATAGCACTGAGGAATTTAAAAGGATCCCAGCTTGTGTGGTTAGATACTACAGAGAGCAGCTCCAGCTTGTGTGGTTAGATACTACAGAGAGCAGTTCCTCCAGCTTGTGTGGTTAGATACTACAGAGAGCAGCTCCAGCTTGTGTGGTTAGATACTACAGAGAGCAGCTCCAAGCTCTGCCTCTGCTCCTAACTGCTGACTAGACCTACTTAAACTGACTAACCTCTTTAATGAGCTCCAAAAATAAATGCACATTATAGAGAAAAGCTAAAGGCACCCAGTATTTACAGAGAAATGACACGGAAAGGACGCTTCTTCCGTCTCTGAGTCAAATAACCCAGATCAGATTTAATTCAATATGGGAATCTGGGATTACACTGGGGCTGTTATCTGGGTCCACCGTGAAATGCAGAGATATCATTAAAAAGTACCGGATTGCCTGTGTCCGAAGAATAGTTTCTTCCAGAGAATAAAATTAGTTCATTCTTGTTCTCATTTTTTCATCCTAAGAAGTTGAAAGAGAAATTATTTAAATTAAATGCAGTTTCCTTGGAATTTTTATAGCTAATTCTGAAATATGAAATGGATGGGTAAATAATCGTGTTATTTCTGGAAGTGCTCAAAAATAGTGCAAAGTAAAGTATCTTACGATGCCACCTCACTGTGCAGACCTATGGCACAGGCCGAAAGGTACCTGAGCAGGCACAGCATAGGAGCCCTAGGAGCTGCGAGGACTCTTGGACCTGCCAAGATTCGAGTACAAATAGGTTTATGCAGGTAATTTTGGAGGGTGATGCTAGACAGAAGGGGAAAACAACATGGAAATTGTGTTGAAATGGAAAAGGGAGTAGGAAACAGGGCCAGAAAAGACACACCAATGATGATAAATTTGTGTAGGAAAAGTCTTGCCTAAGGTCAAAATGGATTCTCCTCCTCCCCACAGTGCTCCTCCCTGAGATCTTCAAAGTCCTGAACATAGTAGTGAGAGAAAGGGAAAAGAGAGATATGAAACAAAGATTAACCATGTTCTTTTCTGACTTTGAATATGGCCAATAATTTGATAGAGATTACATAAGATGGTAGTTGACTGGCCAAATAGGTTATGAGAACACCAGTTTAAGAAAGGATTAATTGCATCTCTGAGGAGTCGAAGATTTTCCGCCTTGAATGAGCTTTATTTCTGAAAGACACGGGCACTGTGACAGGCACAGTATAATTCTCCTGGTCATGGTGAATATGATTGTGTGTTGAGGTGATCCCAGCTCATGTCAAATGGAGTTGACTAGGTTCATATATATCTGACAAGGATGGTAGTGGGCATCCTATTGCTTTCTTGTTTGCTGCAGACAGTTTCATGATGGTAAGGGTGCCCTTAATGCTTATGAACTATCTTCTTGCAAAGGAGATTTTTTTTGGCAGTGTGAGGAAATCTTATGTTTATATTTTGCAGTGCAAGGAATCAGATTTCTGATGACAGTTCAGCTTTCAAGGGAGGGGTCTTTGAGTATGTCTGGGATTACAGTTTCTAGGCTGTCATTGGGTAGGTAGAAGAGAACTTTTATTGTGATAAAACATATGAATCACTTTCTTCCTCTCTTTTGTAGAAAATATCCTGTATTCACTTGTGTCTTTTTTTTTTCTTGGCTCTGTTGTTCCAACCCACAATCATAGCCTGAGAAACGTCAACACAAGGAAGGCCAAACAAGCACTCAAAACACTGAGACAGCAAAGGACAGTGTGGCAATGCAGTGGGCACACCCTCTTGTGAAAAATCTGCTTCAGAAAACTTTGGCAGAGGGGAAAGCTGTCTAGTTTTCGGTTCACAGGAAAGTTATTTCATGGCTTTATGTGATAGGCCCATGACTGTACAAAGTCAGAGTCTACAAACACAACAATGACTCAGGGTTGCAAGGCTGTAATCTGAAGCACTGGCATTCTCTTTGGAGACCATTAATGCCATTGGAAAGGAGATTTGCCAATCAAATCATTGAATACATAATTGCTTGTCAAGTCAAGGCTACCTCCTGACATGCAGAATAGAATAAACCATTTGCTTTTTGTTATGATTGAGGAACTTGCCCAAGGAGAATGAAGTTTCAACACTAAACATCTATATGTAAGAAGCCATCTCAGAATCACTCACAGTTATAACTGAATGTTAAATGTTGGTGAATTTGCTTTATTGGATGGTAAACATTCATGAATTCACTGACATACAAAGGAATAAAAACATCTCTGTCATCTCTATAATTTTCCAAATTGGGTGACTTGGTTTGAACAAACTATTTTACTTCTGTGTCTCATTAGCATGCACAAAATGACAAAAATGAAAGATGTTTGAAATGTATGATTAAATTGTTCCATTACCATTTCTTTTTTGGCATGTACACCTACAAAAATAAGTTTCGGGTGTTTTAATTTGTTTTAAAATCACTAGCAAGTAGTCAGTCAGTCACCTTCATAAACCTTAGACTATAATTTTAGGAATTGTGTAAGAAGATTCTTACGTTTATGAAATGTTTCAAAATATTTGATAATGTTTATGACATTAAAGGAGATTTTTGTTTGTTTTGTTTTAAAGATAGATAAAAGATATGGTAATATTTTAAAAAGAATATGTGGGAGTTTTATGATATTTCATCTTTGTGTGAATCACCAAACAATTGTTGGCTTTGGCTTGTGCCTGGAACTCTATTCAGATGAGGTACTTGGCTCCAGGTCACATTCAATTGCAGATCATTCCACCTCTGAGAGTCTTGTCCAGCCAATTAGATTTTTGTTCACTATTAAACATTTGGCACTGGATTCAAAGAATTTTCAAATGATAATTCTCTTCTTTATAAAGTCAACAGAGTCTACCTTAAGTCCTTTGAAGTAATTCCATAGATGCAATACATAATGCCAATGTTAATACCTTGCCAAGAGATCTGTAGGGATGACAACACTGAATCACGCTCTTTCATAATTCATGTATATACCTTATGCTTAGAGAATATAGCCATATCATTTAAAGAGTCATATAGTATAATAATTCTAAAGGAAAACAATAGATCGCTCAATCTTTTGTTCCTTCCACCTCAAATGCTCAAATGTTTATCAAAGACTACCATGAATACCTGAAATTGATCAAAGAGAACTCACAAGTTCCATGAATTAAGTGAGGGAAAACTTGCCGTGAAGTGTCTCATCTGATGATCTGATGTGTGCTTTAACGGGGTGTTTTGGAGACGGTTTCATTCTGAATTTGAATGGTATGTAAAATAGGGGACAATTCTGCTTTTTACTAGATGTATCAGTGTCTCAATACATTTTTTTTTTCATTTGGTGCTAGGAATGGAATTCGAGGCCTTTAGATAAGTGCTAACAAATGCTTCACTGCTAAACTACAATACATGCCCAGTCTTCACTAAGTCTTTGCAGGAAGGCCAGTCTATAATGAGACTGCAGATGCAATTGTTTGAAAGCAACTAGCACAGAGGCTAGGAGAAAGGTACATGTGGTATTTCATGGATTAGGCAATGATCACATATTACCTGTATTTACATGTGATTATATGGGGATCTCGGTTTTCTCTTGCTTCTATATGATATTGGGGTTCTAATTTTTTTTTTATTTTTCAATGTGAGATTGCCTACTTCTAGCTGTGAAATCCAGAGCAGAATATTGGGGTTGTATTAAAATCTTTTGTTTTTCAGTGTGAGAATGCCAGCTGTTAGCTGTGAAAGCCAGAGCAGCACCTAGCAAACCAGGCAATGCTAGACCAGTTTCAAGAAGTCAGGAGTTGCTTTTCTAATGGGGCCTTCTTTCCATAGGCCATCACATGGAAGAGTCCTTTAAAAGCACATTTATGTGTGGCACATGTGTGCTTACATGTGCATGAGCAGACGTGTATGTGTGAGTGTGTGTGTGTGCATGTACAGAGGCCCAAGATTGACCCCATTTGTCTTCAATGATTGCTCCCCGCCACATTCATTGAGGCAGAATCTCTCAAATAAAACCAGAGATGGATGATGCAGACCGTCTGATTATTTAGATTGCTCCAGAGATCTCTGTCTTCATTTTTCAAATTCTGAATTCACAGGCATGATGACATACCCATCTAGCATTTATGTGGGTTCTGTGTGTCCTCACTCTGGTTCTCATGCTTATGTGGCAAGGACCTTAACTGCTGTGCCATTTTCCTATTTAAAAATCTAGATTCTTAAATATTAATTTTTGTGTTTTGGCATATTTAGTTATAAAGTGAACAGGTTCTTTGAGTAATAAGCTCTTTTGCTGTCACATACACCTCCCTACATATACTTATCATATATGCACTTCCTGGACCCTTCTTAGTAACAAACTTATAATATTTATTTAAAACAATGATAACTCTTTTTATCAATTTTGCTTTGTAAATATTAGTCACATCAGTGCTACACAGTAGACCTCCTCAAAGATTAATTTTATCCTGGCTTCACCATTGTCTTATACTACATGTAAGCTTACCAATAATAACTCTGGAACACATTTACATTTGTTTTGTTCTTCGTCCTAGAATTCATATTAATTGGAATACTTCACTAAATCTTTAATTTCACTAACCTCCTTTCATCTACCTCTGAATGTCAATCTCTGACTTTTTTCTTTGATCTTTTTACAGATCTTCTTAACTGCTTTTTTCCTGACCATATACAAGTTTCAATTTTTTTATATTAATATTTTTAATTTCTGAGTTCCTTCTCAAGAAACAAATTTTTTATTTTTGCAAAGAAAATCTTTTCTGGCTTGATGGGAGAAGGTGTACATTTTCCTGCTTTATTCTAGAATTCGATAAATTTAGTACCTATCTGGTTGGTATTTTCTTCTCTTCACTGTGTTGGCTCTATTTCTTTCAAATGCTTTATTTGGGCTTCCTTACTTTAGTTGCTAGCTTTACACTAGAGACTTTTGCAGATGCCTGACCTCATTGGCTATTTCCCCATATTTAGAAGTGAGGCATGAGATGGACTGTTGGCAAGCTTGACATTTACAGGTAGGGCTTATGACTAAGAGGCTCATTGTTGGTTGGACAACCTTGTGCGGCAGCTTGGGTTCTGAAGGGCTTGGAGTTGGAGAAGTGCATTGAATTATTCAATCCCAGGTGTTTATCTCTTACAGTGCAGAGATGTTTTGGCCAAGATGCTGCATTCTGTCTAGGAGGTTATAATCATCCATCTATGCTCTCAGAGGTGAGGAGAACAACAGAGCAGATTTTCATTAATACTTCTTTGCCAGTTCATTTTCTAATGAGAGAAAAAAGAGGCTGTGGATCAAGATGGAGGAAGGGATCTTGGAAGAGCTGGGGGGAGAGGAAACCATAATCAGAATTTATTTTGTGAAAAAAAGCATGCATTTTCAATAAAGAAATAAAAAGAAAAAAGAGAGAAACAAGGGAAGGAAGGCAGGAAGAAAGGAAAGGAGGGAGGGAGTGAGGGAGGGAGGGAAAGCAAAGCAAAGCCTTCAGGTTTTCACTTAGCTCTGTGGTTGGCATGGAATCTCTCACCAAGTTGGTGTTAAACAAGGTCTTTAACTTTTCTACTGATGTTCTTTATAGAAAGAATAACAAGTTTTGGTGAGTAGGGAAAAGGCTGACTATGTGAAACAGATGGTGGGGTCCAGTTCTAGAAATCTGCCTGCTTCAAGCAGTCACAACAAAAACTGCCTATTGTCTGAGGTCCATGCTCGTGTTCAGGAGTCCTAGGCCTTTCTATGTGCTGGGACTTGGTGAGCATCTCTGGTGGATGCCAGCCCTCATTTCACCATTTATGTTCTTGAGTTTCAATTCTCCTCTACTGTCACATAGTTTACTACTTTCAAATGTCTTGGCCTTTGTTGACCCCTTTCTTCTATAGTTCATTTTCTTTTTCTAGTATAATTTATATATTGTTTTTGCTCCTTTTCTGGGGATTCAGGGAAAAAGCAGAATAAAACAAAAAAGAGGAGCATCAAATCTGTCTCTAAAACCAAAAGTGTTGACTTTGACTTTTACTATTTGATTTATTTACTTACTTTATGTTATTTATTTATTTTAGTTTGCACAGTAATGGGATTTATCAAGGCTACTTCAAGTCTTCATAAACATACATCATTACTCTTAGTTCTCACTCAAGCTCCTCCCTCACCACCCTCCATCAAGTCCCTCACTCCTCCATATTGTGATTTTTTGAAACATTTTAAAACTAATAAGCACATTGAAAATATTTACATTTAGTTCATATTTAAAGTTCTCGTGCTGACATCTGAACTATGTACCACTAGCCATCACGACTTCTATAAAATTAGGACACCAAAACAATAAATACTTTATTGTCTTCATCCTTTGTTTTGAATCAATAATTTATCCTACTGTTGTAGTTTTATTTCTCTACAGAAAATACTGTTAACTATCATACTCCCCTGATTTTATATCCGATTGGGTACTTTCATGCACTATCATCTTCCTAACATTATATTTTATATGAATTCAAGACCATGAGTTAATTTGTTTCATGTTAGTGAAATACAGGATACTTAGTAGGAAATCAAAAGCAGTCTTAATAAGCCTCAGCAATGATGTGTCTAAAGTAGTGTGAAAACCATTCAGGTGAACTTTTGCAGTTGATTTATTTGGGTATCTCTACTGTAAATGTCAGGGTTTTTGTGGTCAGTGACATCAATTAATTGACAACAAAATGCACAAGCATGTAGATGCCTGCTTTAACAAGTGCATGCAGCATGATATGAGGTAGATTTTATTTTGCAAACATTTCCTATTCTTTAGAAACTAAACAGAAAACAAGTGTAGACCTGAAATGAGCAAGTGGTGTTGGAACTAGGGAAGAAGGTTTCAAGTGTTCTTGTCATGAAAGAGAGAGTTTTTCACACATCTATGAGGAAATAAGCATAAATAGATCTAGTAATCTTGTATTTAATATTGTTTTGTTCAGTATTTAAAGTATATATGGTATAAGGTCTTCTTCATTGCCTTCTATACTCAGAATTCATTCACCATGTATTTACAGAAAATGCTCAAACTTTTGTCAGTACTCTTCTGCCCTATTTGCAATATTTCCAACACAGTCTCGATGATTTTCTTGAACTAACTTGAAAGTTACTAATATAAAATCAATCAAATTCCATTCCATCAAACCTAAAGTCCCTCTTATATTTCTTAATACATTTACCAGCTAGGAAGTGACCTAAGTAAAATGGCTTAGTTCTATTACATTGCCAAAAATAGGTTTTATTTTTTATCAGTTACCAGTAAATAAAGGGGTATATAGCCAATGCTTTCAATTTCTTTCAGTCTGTCTGATGGTTTAGTAAACCCTATGTACTCTACTTCAAATCCAATCTGCTTTTAAGACATCTGCTTTTGTTGCTTGCCCTATAACTGCTTTAACGTAAACCCTGAAGCCTCCCAACAATTAAATCTATGACATCAGGGCCATATGTTACTTTGTTCAGAATACGTAACCTCTCCCTTCTATTCACAAACCAAATTCTGATTTCACTATTCTCTCCAGAATACTGGATGCAAGGTTTCCCATCTCCTTGACTAAGCCGTCCCCTAAAGCCATACCTTTCTTCTGTCATCCCACTCTGTAATTTCTCATACCCATGCTTTCGATAAGGTAATTTCTAATCAACAGTCTTTCCTTGTGTTTTATAGCCTGCCAGCCCTTAGGTTCCTAATCTGATCAGTTAAGCTTTCGTGTTTTGGATCTATCTTTCAACAGTCTAAACTGTATTGTAACTGTTTATTCATGCACCTGCCTCTCACAAACAGCCTAAAATCATGGCTCACAGTCCATGCTGAAGAAAGATTTTCAGATTCAGTCTTGAATAAAAGCCATTTGTATATGATCTGGGAAATTATATATGCATTTTAGGACTTAGCCAAAAGAGCAGGGTAAGATACATCCAGCATGCCTTAAAATCTGAAAATAATGTGAAACACTTTAATGTAATCTTTGCTATGATGTGGTTTAAAATTTCAAAAAAAAAAGACAGTTTCACTGGAAAATAAGACTTAATTTGTACTTTTTAAAAATGAAAATAAGATTGCATCATTTCCTGGCTCTCTTTTCTCCAAGTCCCTTGCCATATGTTCCCTCTCTCCCTCCCAAATTTGGAGCTCCGTCTTCCTCAATTATTGTCTTTCCTGTGTGTATAGGTGTGTGTGTGTATGCACACATATAAACACAGAAGTGTATAGATACAACTTCTTGAATCCATTTAGTGTTGCTTGTATGTATATGAGTTCAGTGCTGACTCTTTGGTATTGGATAGCCAATGAGGGACTTAGCCTTGCGGGTGACAATTACTTCCTCTCTCAGCAGTTATTACTTATCTAAGAAGGAGATGCATTCTGTAGCCCCAGCTCTTCTGTGTTCTTTTCCTTGTCCTTTGGAATCTATGCACCATGGTAGTTTGTGCAGGCTACTGGTCTGTGCTTTCATTCTTCCTTCTTAGTTCCCTGGGACTGTTTTCCCCAGTGGTTCACATATCCTGAGGGATGCCCTAAGAACTTCTACACTTGGGATGAAATGATGCTGCTGGTGGGAGGGAAGCATCCTAGGCCCCCTTTGGAAAGATTTTATATCCATCCAGGGCCTCTAGGGAACATGTGTTGTTTTTAAACCCACAGATCCTTCTCCTTGGTTATGTATTCTCTTTTCTTAGAAAAGGGAGTGTTGGAGGAGAGGTGTTGATGGAGGAGCGGGCTTCTGAGAAGGGTGGCCCTTTTTTTACTTGTTGGGTGCCACTCTATAACAGGAGCGAGTGGACTGCTTGTCGTCCCAGCCACCCCACTAGCTTACACCCGAAATAATCACACAGAAACTGTATTCATTTAAACACTGCCTGGGCCATTAGCTTTAGCCTCCTATTGGCTAACTCTCACATCTTGATTTAGCCCATTTCTAATAATCTATGTTCACCACGAGGTTGTGGCTTACTGGGAACGATTCAGCATGTCTGACCTGGCGGCTCCATGGCTGCTCTCTGCCCTTCTTCCCAGCATTCAGTTCTGTCTTTTCTGCCTACCTAAGTTCTGCCCTATCAGGTCAAGCAGTTTCTTTATTGATTAATCAATGAAAGCAACACATAAACAGAAGGACCTCCTAAACCAGAGAGGAGGCAGTCTGTTCTGCAGTACACCTCAGCCTCCCCTGTGTCATGCTCTGTAGTGCAATGATCCCATGGATAATGTGCCAACTGGACAGGCTCATGGTGAGAACATGCTACATCCGAATTTTAATTATAGTGGTAGTAAATACTCCTTGGCAGCTCAGAGGAAGCCAATCTTCAAGGATGCTTTCTTTTTGTAAAGAAGCACTTGACACAATTAGAGAGAAATTATCAAAGGGAAGAGCAGAGACCAAGCTCCTATCACAATCTTGATGTACACTTACCTATAAGAAAGTAGTAATTATACTTACTAAACCATGGTACTTAGGCTACGCTCCAGCAGAGGAAAGCTTTTTCTTTTAACTCTCACTGTGATTGTTTGTGACTAGGTCTCACTATGGAACTCTGGCTGGTCTTGAACTTGAAGCAATCATCCTGCCCCTAACTCCAAAATGCTGTGATTAGAATCATAAGTCACTATTCTGGACCTCTTTTAACTCTTTATTTTAACTTTAAATATTTGCTTTTTATTTTACATGTCTGCAAGTTAAAAAGACTCCATGTGTAGCTATATCCAGTTCCAATAAATTCTAATTTTTAAAGCTAATCTTACGTATATAAATTTTATTTCTATATGCCCAAATCATTTTAAAGCAAACATATTTCTAATTAATAAATATTTATAAGGATATACACTGGAATTTTATTAACAGTATTGCAATAAAAAAGAAAAGAAAAAAATAATTGTATACTTTCATTGGTGAAGCTGATATTCAACCTGGGATATATATTTTGCTATTGCAAAAATGAAAGAGATGTGGGGTTTCCATGGCATATTTAATTTGTAAATTTTACATGGACATATGATTATGCGGGCTTACTCTGTCCTGGTGATTAATCTATTGTGTACACAATAGCACTTGGGCTCAGGAACGCCCCTCTTCTGGTCACCTAGGAACTTCTCATTCGTCAACAACAAGCCGAATAAATTCTTAGGTTGCAGAAGAATGTTTGGCTAGCTGACTTGGATCATTTCTGAGATTTTAGGAGAAATAACCGTTGCCAAGTTTGAATGTGCTAAACCTTTAGGTTTTCTTGGCAGGAGACAAATATATTATTTTTGCGCTTAGAAATGAATACAGAAGACATGGGCTTAGGTAAATTAGGGCAAATATTGAAGCAGATTTGGAGACAAAACCAAATGTTAAAGCAGGCGCTCCTGGGTGATAATCTCAGTGACGTGGCTGGTGGAGCCACTTGGGTAGCTACAGTGATCTTTTTGGGCCAAGGGCTCAATGAAGCCCTTCTTCAACTATTGGAATACACAGCAGGGACCCTCCAGTCTACCTGCCAGCAGCTGTATATATTACTTGAAAAGGATAATCGACATAACTGGAGACAAGGCAAGTAGTTTATTTTGTTTGCTTGGGTTTATACTTTCTTTTGAAATGCTCATTGGGTCAGTATTTAAGAGGAGCTATGTAGAGAAACACAATGAAGGTAGAATCTGTCTAGAAGAGACTGATGCTATTATAGAGAAAGTAGGGTAAGGCAATATTTCACAGGATTCAGATGCTCCTCCTGCTTGGGCACAGATGATGTGTTTTCAGTTTTCTCCGGTAGCTGGAACACATTTTAAGGAAGGGAATTTAGACTCTGCTAGGAAATAGTGCTGTTTAAACTGACACCTCAACAACAAACTGGAGTCATGCAACTGGAAATTCAGGAGCTTAGTCTGTTATTTGCAAGACCCAAGCCTTAGAGGTAGAAACGTTCAGGACTAATTAAAGCAGAAGAGGCAGTGTTTCTAAATTGGAATAGCATGTTCTAGCTCCAGAGTCATTTGAGCCTAGTCCTATTAACTACAAAAACACTGGAAAGACTGGATGAGCTAGAAGAAACTGGATGCCTACACACTGAAGGCTGGACGTAAATTCCTGGGAATATGACCAGGTGTGTGTGTGTGCTAAAAAGTACTGTAAGTATGGAGAAAGAATTTCTGAAGAATATTATCGTAACAGCAATGCTTTCAGAATATCTAGGTGGCATTATGAAATCTAGCTTTCAGACATACAGTGTCAAGGTGAGCAGACAGTTCTCATCAGACAGGAATCCCAAGCAGACAACACAAAGGACAAATAGTGAACCTCAGAGAATCTGTCCCAAACCTGTGTGACCCCAGGATCAGCAGCAGTAGCTCAGGACCAGTCAGTCTCTAGAAGGATTGAACACAGTTCTAGACAACAAGTCAAGGGAAGTAGTCAGTTACCAAAAGGGATGAGTTCAAAATAAACATGGGATCTCAGACACAAGACAAAGACAAAATTGTCAGAACTGCAGTGCAGAGGCAAGCCCAGGCTAGTGAAAAGTGATTTGGGGACAGTGAGATGTGTAGACATCAGACACAGACTCCCTGCTCAGAGATGAGAGGATGGAAAGGTTCAGCCCGATAGAAGCTTGAGAAGCAAGCTGCAAAGATGGGAGCTTGGGATGAACTCAGGATGGAGTGAGAAATGGAGTGACTCAGATATTGATGATGCTTAGGCTTAAAGCAAAGCAGTTTGTCTTATTTTGACTGTCATTGATTAGCCACTGAAGGATCCAGTCAGAGAATAATATGGTCAAAGTTACTCTTTGAATGAACAATTTGACATATTTTAATAATTACATGCTCAGTAAGGGGAGGATTGAATTTCTCGCCAAAATACAGCATCTATGTCATCATAAATAACATAGCTGTTGCTTTTCTGCTGTTAACCTGTCTTGGGGTGTCCAGATAAATTTATGTTTGATATTTGAAATGTACAATTGATATTGTATAGTATCTTCCAAGGCAAACAAACAAGTGTCAAATATACTAAATCATTGAGGAGTTATTGTTTTCATCCTATTTAGGAGTTTACTCATTTAAAAAAAATAAAGTTTAAAACATACTTTTGGACAGAAAGTTTCACACGTTGGCTACTATGTTTAAAGTAGAGATTGCTTTCCTTCTATTTATATAAGTGTTAAAAACTGGCAAACTGTGCAAATATTTCCTTTTCTGTGCAGAAGCGTAATTTGACTTAGTTATTACTTTTTCTTTGTGTGTACATGTGCAGAAATTATTGCTTTCATAGACTGCCTCATGAAAATGAATGAACATTTGGGGAACACTGCTATGCTTCTACGGAAAGAAGAAAAGGAACTGTGTAATTTATGCAGCATGCATGAGGACCGTACTCCACAGCAAACAATATCGGCCATTCAAGACACCAAAGCAACAGACATTGCTCTTAGAAGGGAACTAAATGTCATGGAAACAGCTACTGTTTCTCCTACAAATGCAGGGGAAAGTCATTACACAAACCAGGTCCAGTTAAAAGAAAATAAAACTCAGATATATTCTGAATTAGGGGAAAATGAAAACAATGCATCATTGAGTGGAAATGTAATAGGGCAAGAAGAGTCACAGAGCACAGTGTTCCCAGATAATGCAGAAAATGAAGATGAAAAACAAATAGAACACATGACTGCTGAGAACATAAATGGCAACAAGGGAGACATTCATGATGTAATCCAGACAACAGCAAGAGACACTCGAGAGATCTCAGAAAGCCAAGGAGAAGAGATTACCACATCCCCAACAGCATGGGATGTCTCCAGTAAGGACGGGAAGAGTCTTCATAATGAGTCAGAGAGTCTAAAACAAAAGAATAACATAATGGAAAAGGAGTAAGTAAAGGCACCATGAGAAATGGTTATATATGCCTACTTCTACCTTTATATTTCCATTGTTCCTAAATGCCTTAATCCTGCTGCTTTGACAAACTACCACAGACTGGTTTCTTTTGAGTGAAAGGAGTTAATTTCTTGTAGTTCGAGAGGTAGGGAAACAAACAAGGCACAGGAGATTCAGTATCTACTGAAAGCTCACTGATTCATAGGCAGTGCCTTCTTGTTGCGTTTTCAAATGGTGTGAATCAGCTTCAAGGGACAAACCAGCTTCAAGGCCCTTTCTTTATAAAATGACACTAATCCCATCTGTGAGGACTGTGCTATGACCTAATTAGGTCCCTCAAAGGCCCTGCATCCTAATACAGTTCCCTATGGGATAAAATCTCAACATATTAGATACGAGGTAATACGCAATAAAGTTTCATAATTTTGGGTCATGTCTCCAAACATTGCTGCAAACTAGTGATTCAGGCTAAAGCCACCCCACGGAAATTTATGTAGCTGCTACTGCTAATATCACTCTGTTCTTCATAGTTTCAGAAAACATTCAAATCAAGTGGTGTTCTGGTGAAAAAATAATTAGTTATGAGATTAGTTCAAAACGATTGTTCAGAACATAAACACTTTTCTAAACAAAATTTAATTTTAATAGAAAAAAGAGATTTCAGAATGTTAAAAAAATAAAAGACAATTTGATAACATGGTTATGTAACTAATAAATACATATGTCATAACTACAAAATACATATTATGGATATCTTCAAGATAATTGTCATCAATCTTTAAATGCTATCTTCAGAGATCCAGGTGATTTGTGGGTAGGCATTTCAGGGTTTTTAAAGGCAAATGTGATGCTCATATCTATTTAGCTCAGAAAATTTTCAGGAGTCTTTTGGTTTTTTTCTTACTAAATTCTTTAAAAGCCCATGGAATAAAGAGGGGAGAAAGACTGCTGTATTTTATGAGCTATCTTCTCCACCCCCAACTGTAAGGTATTCTTGATTTGTATAAATTGATAGTTTCTAATTATATCTCCCATATAAATACAACATCTTCCTTAGCAATGTGTTATAGTGGGAAAATATTTAGGAAGCAGGAAAAAATTCATTTTTATTTGCTGTCTCCTTATGAGTCAGCTTTTTGTCATTGGGCAACTTGTGTTTTCTCTTTCTTTCTTTTTATCTGTGTGTTTGTTCTTTGGTCTCAGTTTCTCAGTGTTGAGTCACTCAGCCAGATTTCACTAAGCTAAATTTTAGCGTGTTATTTGACGTAATGCCTAACTACTTTCACAATACTATCCCTCCTTGTTTCTGTTCTCACCTGGACCCATAACATGCTGCTGATCCACTATATAGATGCACAGCACCGTTCCTAGGAAAGCATCACCGTGTGTATGTTCTTTAGCAAGTATTTTCCTTACACTGACCATGGGATGCTATAAAAAAAGGAAAAAAAAAGTATATCCACAGCAAAGAGAATTTAATAAGTTCTATAGATAAATCTCTCAATGCATGAAGACCTCCGTGGTTTGCAAGAATTATTGCACCTGACAAACAACCTCTGAAATTGTCAATATGTGGTTGCCCATTTCCTTTGAGAAAAACATTGATGTTTCGTATCCTCCCATTGAGAAATGACTCAAAACACCAGCTAGTGAGTCACTGCCTGCACCACTCCCTCTAACACCTCCTTTAGGTGTTCCCTGGTTAGCGACTTCCTTTGTGGCATTGAACAAATTGTGCTTGGCTTGCATATTTCCGAAGATGACTCTTCATTGCAATTCCCAGGCTACTAAGCCATCACACACCACATAAAAGTATATGTGATAAACAAAACCTTGCTTGGGAACATTTGTGGTTTTTCAACCTTTAGTTTTCTATAAGCCCCATCCTTTGGAGGTAGCCGTACTAATGTGTAAAGAAAAGGAAAAAGTAAACTAGTGTAATCTGTTTAATAACAAAACAAGTCATATTTGATTAGGACTATGGAGAATGTATTTCTTTCACACCTCCTTTATTTGGGAGCCACCCCTTACAGAGGTTGGCTACACTGAGATTGTTTCTAGGATACAGAAGAGAGCATTTCAGAACTTAAATGAAGCTGCTTCACTGAATCTTCTGCTGAATAATGTTTTTTTCTCAATTATCATTATCTTTAACAAAAACGTCAAGCAGATCAGCATGCTGGAAATATTTTTCTAAGTTCAGAATTGTTTACATAAATGAACAACCTCTATGAGTTAAATGTTGTATTACATTTCTTTATGAAAATGTAAGTTGTATTTAATAGTAAACTTCAAATTGTACTAACAGTCAACAAAAAGCAGCTAAAACTTTATTAGTGTATACAAACAATGCTGCTATGAACATAGTTGCACAAATGCTTTTGTAGTATGATTGGACTTCTCTTGGGTATATTCCCAAGAGTGGTGTATAACTGAAAAAAATAATTCTGTGATGACATAGATCCTGGCATTTATCTTCAACATTGCCTTTGTTCTCATTATTTCTCTAATGTGAAATAAATATCATCAAGAAGAGAACTCCAAGTTGATGATATTAACACAGAGATTAAATCATTATTGAATATCCATTAGTATCAAAGAGGTTTAAATAATATATCTCATTCAAACTTCTCAAGATCATAGGTTAGATATTAGTGTCAAGTTGTAATGGATAGAGTAATTAGTACTTAGGAAAGATTTGAGAAAGGCATGACAATATTTGAGAGCTTTGACTTCCACACTAAAGATGCACAGAGTCAACTATTAGTTCTAAAACTGACCATCTATGAGATTTGTAGCAACTTAAAAATCTCAGCCTCAGTTTCCCTATCTGTAAAATAGTTAAGATAGTAGTACTTGACACAGAAGCTATATAAATTAGATAAAGCTCTGTGGTTCAAACCTTATCAACAGAAAGCATTAAACTATTGACTATTCTGAGCAGTTGGGATATTTATAGGCAAACAAATAGGAAATGCCTGGTCTCAAATTTGAATTCAAATTTATAAGACTCTAAAAATCTTTGCAAAGATGATGCTGAGGAAAATAAAATAGTTACAGTAAACTTTTCAAATGATAATCTGAGGATTAGAAATAATCTATTCCTATTTAATAGAACTAATGAACAAAAAAATTAAATAAATGTCACTATTTTATCTAGTGTACCTGGACAGTTTCTGTACTTCATCTTCATTACTTCTTGAGGCAGTAGGAGTCATATAGATCCCTGGTAGGCAGGAAGACAGGCAAATAAATAAGAGGTTTTTGATAGATAAATGTACTTTAGACTTAAGCATTTAAGATAGGCAACTTCCTCATTCTTCTTCCTCTTCAAATCAAGGACTTGCTGACCTTTTTCCCTACAAAAGGAACTGTTCAGAATTTTCAAGTCTCCCTGGAGAGGTGGGAAGTCAGGGGTGAACCTGTGAAAGGGAGCAGTTAGCTTTTCTTCTTTGTCTGGGTTATTCAGGGTCCTGCAATGAGCCAAACTATCCAGTTCTTCAGAAGAAAGGGAATCCACCCCACCCCAATCGTATAGAGTCTGAATACACTCTGCACCATTTTTAATCCTCTCTCTCTCTGTCTTTATCTCTCTGTCTCTCCTTTTGTCTTTCTCTGTCTGACTGCCTTTATCTGTGTCTCTGTCTCTCTCTCTCTGTGGGGTTTGTGTGCATGCACATGTATGGGTACTTTTGCTTTTAGTAAAACTGGATGACTGCTGGGACTTCTCTCTTTTCTGTCTTTCATTTTCAAATCACCAGAAAAAGAATGCATTCTTGCAATATTAGAGGACCTACTCATAAAGGCATTGCTCTCCTCACTGTTACATTCATTTCTTTGAAAACATTATCTATTTTTCACTTTATTATAGTATGAATAATAGTGAGGAATAAAGCAATAACTCTGATAATAAAATTAGTCAAAAACAATCATAGCTTATCTTCTTAGCTAATATAGTTAATACAGTATAGATAGCTTCCTTACAATGTGAGGGCATAGTTCTTTATAATTACTGTAGAATAATACATTTAACACAAAGCTCTCCTGTGAAGTAGGTATCATTTTTGCCCCATATTAGCGGAAATTGTGGTATTTGACTACAAAGATAAAAAAAACTAGGAGAGCTAAAGTTCACATCAAGCAATGTGCCTCAAACATAGCAATCTTCTGCATTTGCCTATAAAGTGCATGAATAGAATCGTTGAAAATGAAGCTCACTTTTTTTTTCCTGCAGGTACCTTGACATGCTGAGTGATGGAGCTGACCCTCAAGTGTCTTGTTACATCACCGCCCCATTGAATGTCCTGCAGCAGTTTGACTGCCGCATAGTTAACAGCATGAGTTCCTTTATAGTGAGTGATAACGAAGAGTTGGTCAGCAATGTCATCACTGTTGAATGCTCCGATAAGGAAAAGAAAATTCCATTCCCAATATGCATTGCGATTCCATTCAAGGCAAACTACAGGGGAAATTACAGAGACATAATGGTGAAAATGTCTGACACACAATTTCAGTCAAGCTACCTAACTCCAAATTCATTGGAAGGAATGAGGGGTAGTTATAAGGTCAGTAAGGCCTGAACAACAACTGCATTTGTTGTTTTTCTTTTCTTCTTATAATTCAAAATATTATGTTGTAGTGTAATAATAATTCTTCCATTGTATAAGTGTAGACACATTTGTGTTAGAACATTCATGATTTTTTTTCCTAAATACCGTCTATGAAGTCCAAACAGTAGAAATTATAGTAATAGAGAATGGGCCTAGGACTCACTCAATAAATATTAATTTTGTCTCCTAGAAAGCAACCAACATCATAGTTTAATTAATTAACTTCATGGTTTATACTAACTTCATAAACATATCTAATGTGTTTGACTACTGCCTATACTGAAGCTTTAGAATCTTAAGATGTTATGGTTTTAGGTTTTATTATTCACAGGTTGGAAGAATATATATATAAAATGGAAACATGTGCATGTTTTGATTAATTTATTAAATTTATAAATGGGATTAGTCTAAACATTGAAGAATCTATATTTGGTAGTTATTTATGGGCAGTAAAGGAAGAAATCTGGTTTCCACATTTGGCTGCAGCATGAACTTAGCTGGATCAAGACACCTCTCTGTGACCCAATTTTTTTATTTGAAAAATATTATAATAATGCCTGCCTGCTAATATGGCAAAAATTAAATAAACAAACTACTGAAGAAAATGGGGAAAGCCTTTACACGATGAGTTGTTAATACGTTTTCACCATTTTGAAATAGATTTTGTTGTAATATTATTAAGGATATCTATGTCAAAAATTAAAATGTTGCTGAGATAGAACCCAGAATTGCTACATTTAGTATTAGCAAGTTGATGAGGACTCAAGTTAAGGGTTTTCTGTAAGCTAATGAATTTATTTTTAACTAATTAAGGTGTTTATCTTTTTCTACGCAAATAATATATTCTGTCCTTATGGTTTGTTTACAAATCAAATCTAGGTTATATAGTTAGATAGGAAAGCTATGTCTGTTCTCATTATTCACATTCATCTTACTAGATTTAGACTAGCTGCCTATGAATATGGAAGTCTGATTAGCTTTGCTCTAGAGTAGGCTTCTTAATCTTGGCAAGTCTATGTGTCCTTTATAACAAGTACTTTAGAAACGGCTCACAGTACAAGCGCCTTTTCCAGATGGGCTCAAATCATGTTTTGTAAATGAATAATCAATACATAAGAAAAATTAAGAGGATCATTGTCTACCAAACTGTACTTTTCTTTACATAGTAATCTAATGAGAGTTACTGCTAATTTTAGCTCAGGAACATTTGAATTCTGGACTCCTTCCAAAGTTTTATGTGGGTCCTATGACATTTAAACGCTCTGATTCCCAAAAGCCTTTTTAGTTTCCCCAGTGTCTGCCAAATGTTGCCTCAGTGCTCAGCAACCACCACTTGTTCTCAGGAGACCTTTTCTTCTCACTGTTTTCCCTCTGGCCACTGAAGACAGATCATTGTGCTCAGGATTTTCCCAACCGTGAGACTGTGAAATGTTTCCCTTAGTCAGCTTTCAAATGATAGATTATTTTCCACTGTGAAGAACCCTGAAATGTTTATGTGTGTGCATATGCTCTTATCCACTCATGCTGGGTGGAGGCTAGCTGGTGTTGTGAGAAGCACGAAGAGAGCAAATTGCTTCTTAGTTTGCCTCCTTGTTTATAGCATTGGTCATTGTATACACAGATCATTATATACATAGATCATTTCCTTTCTTTAATGGACTCAGTTCCATTTTGCATGATAAAAACTGATGAGTGCATGGTTGTATATATGATTATTTATTTGAATATAGATACACAAGAAAGGAGCAGTGTGATATTCTGCAGTTATCTGTTTCTGCAAAAAGAAATAGAGACAATAACTTTATTATGGCATCTGAAGATGCTGTGATCGGTCAGAAAGAAGAATTTTTCCAAGAGCACATTTCCTGCAATGTTAGAGTAAAATGCTCAAGTGATAAAATCTTTTCCTTAGAATTCTTTAAAATTACCATAGGAACTTCTAGGCAAGATCTACAAATAAAATTTATTCCGTCCAAAAAAAAAAAAAAAGAAAGAAAAGAAAAGAAAAGGAAGAAAATGATTCTAGCCAAATGGCTAGGATTCCAGAAGTAACTAAAACTTGTGAAGCTATTATGACTACCTATTATATGTATGTGAAGATTTAACTTGTTGCAAAACAAATTCATTTCTTTCTCATTTCTCTGTTTGAAAGACCGAGCTTAAGAAAGTCTGAACATCTACTTATCTTTTGCCTCAGGAGAGGGCCATCCACACTCAGTGAATGAGATCCCTTTACACCATGGGGGAGTTTATGAGTAGCATATATATTTTTATTTGTTTTGACAGACCACAGAATATGTGTTATATATGTATTTCCCAAAACAATGCTAATTGCTTGCTTGAGTAAAGTGTCTTTTACTCCTTTTGCTCCATCTAGGGATCTTGTGCTGCCGTTAGCATTTACAAGTTGGGTATGTTTTCAGTAGTGTCGTGTTTAAAGAAACAGTCTTTCACGGTAACCAAAAAAGGGCTCACTCTGAAGTCAACTGTGGATGCCCGAGTGTCCTTCAGTTATCCTGCAGGAGTTTTCAGCTCACCAGTGCTTGTACAACTAACGGTAAAAAGTAAAAAGGGAAATTGATTATATCCTGTCTAGTGGGTCAAGCATGGTCCTGAAGCTGCAGAGGGTGCAGGTTTCTCCTATAGCCATAAAGCTCATCTTCTCCTGTGCTTGGGCTCATCTATGATAAGTTCAGAGACACAGTCAGCATTTTTAGCACATCTGAAAGAACATCTCTGCTTTTCTTTGCAAGGCTTTTCTAAATAGTTTTATGTATTACTAGTTTATATTTGCTGACAAACATTTGCTAAATACCTTCAAAACAACTACTGACAAATTTGGGGACATTTCTATAAATCCGTATTTCCAAGTGAATTCATAGAGAAAGATAAGAAGCTACTGGCCGACCATGATGGTTTCACCCACTGAAACAGTTTACCTGAGCTAATAGGAGCTCACCAACTCCAGCTGGACTGGGAAGGAACAAGCATAGAACCAAACTAGTCTCTCTGAATGTGGTTGACAGTTGCATGGCTGGGACAGACTGAGGGGCCACTGGCAGTGGCACCAGTATTTATCTCTACTGCATGTACTGACTTTTTGGGATCCTGTTCTCTTTGGAAGTATACCTGCTCATCCTAGATGTAGTAGGGAGGGACTTGGACCTTCCACAAGGCAATGTGCCTTACCTTCTCTGAGGATTAGATGGGAAAGGGTGGGAGGGTGTATGGAGGGTATGGGAGGAGGGGAGGGAGTGGGAACTTGGATTGGTATTTTTAAAAAAAATTCTAATAAATTTTAAAAAGATATTATAAAAAGAAGCTACTGGTCTGTTCAAATGGTTATTACCGGGATTTTTGGGTTCTATCTACTAAAGAAAATCAGATTTTTAAAAACACAAACACTGTATATTCATAACATGTAATACTATGTCAATATACATCCCAGAAGATTTATATTTTCCAATGATATTCCTTCTCATTCCAGCATTGTTTTCCTCATTCTCTCTTTCCTATTTCTCCTAGTTCCTATCACAAAAAATAGGTAAGGAGGATTGGGAAGAAAGCCTGGTTGCAATATTTCATTTGAAAATATTTTCTGCAAACTTTGAGCTATGGTAGCTTTTCTTCAACTTTTGTTGATCACATGATCTAAGAATAGTGATAATTAAAATTACATGAAATGTTATTTTTATTTTCTTCATCATGTTGTTTATAGCTAAGAGTGTTTCTAAAACACACACATACACAAACATATATGTGCATAAATAAACACATGTGTTTTTGTGTTTGTGAGTGTGTATACATATTTGTGAGTGTATGTGTGAATGCATGCATGAGTCTGTGGTTTATGTGTGTGTGTGTGTGTGTGTGCATGAATGTGTGAATAGAAAACAACATTTTAAGAGATTTTACTCAATTGTGTGTTTTTACATAAAGAGTTTTATTTCCAGGCAAGAATGTACAGAGAAACACATAACAATGCATTCCCTTAAATTTACAGAAAATTGTTTTAGGAACATACTAATACTTGCATCTTCTGAATGTATGTGTGCATATCTGTGTTTGAGGGTATGTCCATGGGCATATTTTTCCTTCCTTTTTTGTTTAGATTCAGCCAGTTGATCCTTCTCTGGTGTCGTATTTGAGAGCACATCAAGATTCTTCCTATTCAGTACAGTCCACAAGTCCTCTTATCCATGTCCAGCATCCATCAACTCATCCTTTTCAGAAACCAGTCACAGTATTCCTGCCGTGTTCCCCTCTCCCTGAAAAAAAGAAACTTGAGTCTGAACAAGATCACAGGAGACCAGAGAGCTCCACAATGCACAGAAGCCTGCCAACACCGTCATACTTCAACAGGTGAGTCAGAGCCCTCCTATTGCTAACGAGTTTTACAGGAGACAAAGAACCTTCCATGATTAACTATAACCAGATGGCTTATATTTAGATATCTGAGGAAAATGTGTGAAGTATGTTCTCATTGTTGATCCACAATAGGAAAGAGTTTCAGTTCTCATGGACTCAAAACTGTGTCATGTGAAAATATTGTGTTTTTTTATTTAAATATTTTTTATTTTTAAAACAATCTTATTTTACATACCAATCCCAGTTCCCTCTCCCTCCAGTCCTCTTGCTTCCCCCACCTACTACCCAACCCCCAATCCACTCCTCAGAGAGGGTGAGGCTTCCCTTGGGGAGTCAACAATGTCTGTCACACCACTTGAGGCAGGACCAAGTGCCCCCGCCCTGACTCTAGGCTAAACAAGATATCCCTCCATAGGGAATGGGCTCCAAAGAGCCAGTACATGCACTAGGGATAAATATTAATTCCGCTGCTAGTGGCCCCACAAACTGCCCGAGCCACACAACTGTCATCCACATTCAGAGGGGCCTTGTTCAGTCTCCCGCAGGTTGTGAAAAAATGGTGCTTTTGAATAATATAGATACAAGATTAAACCTTTCAAGAATTTATCATATGGTTAATTATAATAATGCAACATAGTACTTATAAATTTTTCATTCAATGTTCAAATAAGGTAAATTTGATCTTTTAAAAATAAATTAAAATTTCCCGGTGGTGGTGATGCATGTTTTTAATCCCAGGGCTTGTGTCAGAGGAAGGAGGATGTCTGTGAATTCAAGGCCAGCCTGGTATACAGAGCAAGTTCCATACAGCCAGAGCTACACAGAGAAATCCTGTCTCAAAATTAATTAATTAATTTATTAATTAAATTGTAATTTATATATACCTACAAGTGTATTCCTTCTCCCAAGTTTTATAATCAAATAACATCTTTATGAATAAATTCAAATATACATATTAACTCACCAGTCAACATAAAAAAAATGAAAGGCTAACAAATAGAATATATTGTAGGACATTAAACCTAATCTTCGTCTGTATTTTTTAATTTAACATTGATTTTCCTTGCTAACAGAGAAGGCAAAGGGGGATACTCCCATTCATTAAACATGAAAGGACTTCTCTTGAAAAACAAGAGTAATAGCTACTACTACCCAGGAGTCCCTCTGCAGCAGATTTGTTTTGTATATTGTTGCCTGCATTTTCGTATCAATGTGAGACTTAGGTGTAGTGACATGAAGAACCATTGCAAGTCTGCTAACTAGTGAGTGATGCAGTCATGGATTTAGCCCACAGGCTTCCTCTCCATTGACTTGCCATCATTGTCTGGGTTCAGATTTATATTCTTGTTCCTATTATGCTTGTACCTTCAGAAGCTTGGGCAACACTGTGTTGTTTTGTGATGAGGGGAGAAAACAAACGTTCCTTACTGTAAGACAAATGATAGAGAATGTAGCAATAGGCACCAATTTTGCTACTCAACTTCAGCAGCTGAGCCACTTTCTAACCCACTTTCACAATTCTTTACTTTTCTTACATATTCCCATCATACATATACCTATCTATCTATAGATATGGCAATGTGACATATAATTTTTCCCATTCCAGTTCAAAACACCCCATTGTTAAAAATATTCTGACCTGTAAAATATACTCTTAAGATGACATTTGAATTATTGTTTTTAAATATCTTCTTCTCAATTTTCTTATTTCTATTTGTCACCTATTAAAATTTCCTAGATTCTTGATAGTTCCTTGCTGCTTACACCTTAGTCTTGAGAATTCCTATCTGTGGCTATTTCTTTTGTTAACTGTCAGTCATGGCTCTATATCTTTATTTGGGAACTTTAATGCCTGGATGTGTACCATAGGATTTCTGCTGGCATGAAATGGAGCCAATTTCCTCAGATGGCATTTATTTCTGTCTCTGTTGAGATCCAACTCCTACTTCAAAGGGACTATTTTCATGAGTTTCAATATGCTAAGCCTTCAAGTTCATCTTTCCAATGTGCCTGTGATCCCAAGGATGAACAGCTCATATTCTGCTTATTCAAATATTGCTTACTGCTGCTGCCTCCTATTTCTTGGTTATTGGAAGGGTGTTTGTCCATATGGAAATCCCCTCATTCCACTCTGATTGTTTTTTCTGCTGTAACTCTGACCTTAGACATATTTTTTGTCGAAAATTTTGGGAAATTTTTTCAGAGTCCCTTGTCTTATGAAAGTCAAAATATTATATTTAAAAATCATATTTATTATCATCTAACCAGTTAGCTTTATTGAGGAAAGACCCTCATATTACCCATTCCCAACTTGTTACTTACCATTCTGTGTGATATGTATTAAATATAAAATCATTTAGAGAATCAACATCAGAAAGAAATGGTAATGTTTAGATAGAAGCATAACGCATGCTGTTCTATCCTTAGGTGCTAGTATTGTCTGATCCATACAGGAAAGTCCCATATATCAGAATAATGACACAGTGTTCATGAATCATTGGCTCGGTCAGCTATACAGTAAATAAAATGTTTTCCATTGGTTAAACCTGAAGCCATTGTTTTGTAAAGTCTTCAAATATATCATATACTATTGCATTCAAGAGTAGTAAGTTCCTATGAGTTGAAAAGCCCTGGAAAAATCAAGGGGAAACCCCCTTTGAACACTCCTTAGCAGTATGTCTTTCCACTCACAGAAATAAAATATTGAAGTGACTATAAGCAGAACGTTTTATAAAGGGACACTCTTCTGAATGTGGTATTAAAGGAATTAAAGGAAAGTTGACAAACATGCAGTGATAGGTGACTGTTGGGCTTGAGACAGTGCACCCTGGGCTGTGCATCTATCATTCCATCTCCTTGGCAGATTGTCTGAATAGAATCAACCTAGTTTCTAGAGATTACCTTTTCTGTCCAAGCAGACTCAATAGGAGATTTTTATGTTAGTTAATGTCACTGCGATAAGGAAACTTTTAACCCTAAGTGGGCTGACCTTTTCCTCTGAATTCACAGCCATTGGCATGAGAAGAGCTTTGGACTCAAGAAACAGAAACATCAATTTCTTGGTTTGTTCACATTTTAACATAAAAAGTAAATTTTCTGTTGCTTAGAAAAATATGCTCACTAGTAATACAGAAAAGAAAGTTAAAACGAAGAGAAAAATAGGTAAAGATGATTTTTCTTCTATATAGAATTTTTCTACTTTCTCTATTTGCTCCACTAACAAACATGCATTAATATTAATTGCTTCATTTTATAGTTTGGTAAAGTGGATTTATCTCTTACTTTACCCAAAAGAATCTTAACAAGTGTTACCTCATTTGTATACTCCTTGGTGTGCGGTATTCATTGCCTTGGGGATGGGTAGTAAACAGTCAGGTTAGAAACAAGAGACTTCTGAATGAAAATTGATTGGAGTCATCACCCTTCTTTTTCGGTGAAGTACAGCATTATGGAAAGATTTCTTCTTTGTTAAGTTAGATATTGTGAAGCCTACTGGGAAGAAAAAAAACCACAAAGAACGGAATTTGAATGGGTAGATCATGCTGATCATTAAGACAGGTTGGCAATGTGCATAATTTCACTTTTGAAAAAATAAAAGTTTATGTTAGTGCTTAATATGCAGTGTCTTTAGGAGCACAGTCTCAGGGTATAGTACCTGACTTACATATGAGCTTAACCATGAAGAGTGTTTCTTATATTTTTGAAAAATAATGCTTGGAGTAGAGGAATGAGCTGGTGGTTGTTCTAATGTTGACAGATCATGAGGAATCCTCAGCTATTACGAACAGACACGTGGTAGATTAGATTATGGAGTCCATGATAAGTGTAAATGGGACTAAGAACATTGTCAACTAAGCAAGACCCCAAAAGTTTATGACTTGATAATTTAAACAGAATAGTTGAATAAGGAAAAGGAAAATAAAAGCTTAACTCTTAATATCAATCGTTTGAACTGAAATCTCATAGGGATTATACTGGTAACAAATATTAAACTCAGAGTGCACAGTTTGACCCAGAAAGTGATCACCAATTTGCAAACTAAATGCAAAACTATGTAGAAAATAGACCACCAAAATTAATCAGTATGTTATACACCCTAGGCAATATGACTTGCACACACTCCTGGTCCATTTACTTTCTGTCTTAGTGTTCCTATTGCTGTGATGAACATTGTGACCAAAAGCAACTTGGGGAGGAAAGGGTTTATCTGGCTTACACTTCCATCTCATAGTACATCATCACTGCAGAAAAACTGGGCAGTAACTAAAAGAGAGACCATCAAGGAGTGCTACTGTCTTCCTCTTCATAACTTGTCCAGCCTGCTCTTGTATACAACCCAGGACCACACGGCCAAGGGTGGCACCACCCACAGTAGGTCTGTTGCACATCAAATATGAATCAAGGAAATACCCTGCAGACTTCCCTACAGACAATCTGATGGAAACATTTTTGCATTTGACGTTTCTCTTCCTGGGTAACTGTCTTGTGTCAAGTTAACAAAATAATAGTCATGAAACAGTTCTTTTTAAAACAGTTCCGTCAAAACATGCATAATTTAAAATGAGAATTGTTTTCAATTTTTGAGTAAAGGAGTTATTTGTAAAAATCAGGACATTAATAATTAAATTAGCTTTTTGAGAAAAAGTTGATCCTAAAACGTTAATGACATTCACATTTAAAGGCTCATACATTATGTATACCACAAAGGGAATGTTCTGAAAGTCAAATGTGATATGAGAATTTGATGATGTAATTGCATGCACTACATATTTTCTTAGACATTAGTAGCATATTTATTTTAGTCAGTGTCTTCAAAGAACCTGATTCTGTTTGGGGAAAAGATGAACATTTTTAAATAAACCATTTTTAGAGGGTGGTATATATTTTATTTATTTTAACTTTTCCTATGTGCAGCTGTAAGAGTGTGAATACAACTGGACACGTGTGTGGAGATCCTAGGCTGATGTTGGGTATCTTCCTCATTTACTCTTCACTTTGTTGACTGACATGGTATGGAACCGACTGCATCAACTAGCCTGTCCAATCAGTTCATTTCAAGAATTCTTTATGTCCATCCCCTGACCTGTGGTATTATAAAAGCGCAGGCATAGCTACACACCTGTCATTGTCATAGGTCCTGGGGGTCAGAATTCCCTTGCTCATGCTCCATGTTGTGCTAACTGAACTACCTCTCCAGTCCTTGTTCATATATATTGGAAAATGCCTTAACATCAGAATGTTGTCATTTTTTGATCTCCACCAATTACTTGTCATTGCTAGGCAACATTATTTGTCAAAGTTTGCTAATAGTGCATAAGTGGTTAAGGACACAGTCTAGTTAGTGAGCTGTTAATCCTAGGAGAGATGGATATACCATGTGGTTATTTGACTTAAAGATACTTTGCGACTATTACTGCCACTCTGATAATTCAGGGCTGTTTTTTCTTGTGTTTTTGAGATAGACTCTTGTTATATAGCTATTCTGGTACCTGCTGTGCAGCCCTGCTGGCCTCACATTCTTCACTCTCCTTCTACCTCAGCCTCCCCCTTACTAAGAGTGCAGATATATGCTATTAGTCATGGCTATTAAGGACACTTTTTAAAACACAGAAAAGCAAACAAAAGTCTTTAATCAAAAAGTGCTGTAACTTTATTTATTTATATTTTTGAGTGCTGGGAATAAAATATAGTCTCTCATTTGTGTTCTTCCTTCAGACAGTTATATTTCCTGACATGTTTTTACTTCATGCAGATGATACCTACTACATCTTCATAATTCAAGTTAGAGAAAAATAGGAATTTCCCTCATTTATATGTATGACTGCCTATCCCAAATATGTCAGAAACTCATAACTAGATCCAGAAGGTATATACAGTACAGGTCAGCCTATGTTATGAAGAGATAACGAAACTCTCAACAGTCCTTGTATCTCATTATACTTATTTAACAAGTCTTTCTCATTCCATGGCTATGAAAAGCTGCTTCTCGCTTCTAATGCCTGTACTTAGTCATAGAACAAACACTTTTGGCTGCCATCCTAGCTGTAGAACAGCTTTGGATAGATATACTAGCAGTAATCTTGATGGCCTCAAGGTGGCAAATACCTCTTTAATTTCAAATTAGTTAACTGGAAATAGTTGTGTGGTCCCACTCAACTATTGTGATGGAGACATGCAACCCCATTGTGCACTCAAAACAAAGGGTTAGCCACTATTTTAGTGGCCATTGCTCATGAATGCCAGATGCACTATTTGACTTAAGTTATTGTCTGTCCTGAGTCAGAAAGTATGTACTTTCACTACACTTTACAGCCTCATGGAAACTAAGATCACTGGTAGAAAAAAGTGAATAGTTACTACCTAGGGTGGGTTTAAGGAAGGAGCAGCATAGTATTTAGTGAAATTGATTTCTAGAATGACCAAGATTCTGATTCAGTGTGAGTATATTCTCCTATGTAAATTAATTTTTAGCTTCAGGGATTAAAAAAATCTACTATATCTGTGATTATAATCTAACATCCCATAGCCAATTTCCCTAATTTTTATATTATTCTGTCTAAGTCCTGAAAAACCAATAGAGGATTTTCAAAATAATTTAAGTTTATACTAATTCTTTGTTTCTGAGTCATGGGACATATCAGTCTGTGAAACTGAAGCAAGTTTTATAATTCTACTTATGTACACACACACACACACATACACACATACACCACCACATCGCACAAATTCATACACACACACACACACAGAGAGACAGAGAGAGAGAGACAGAGAGAGAGAGAGAGAATAAGACAGAGAGACAGAGAGAAATCTTGATTTTAGTAGCTAGCTAGACTGTTTCTGTCTCCCAGCAAGTTGCAGGATATTTTTCTTCAAAGATGTCCAGTATCAATGGATTTTCACCTTTGGTTGTGAAGAATAAATGCTACTTAAATGAATGCAAGAAGAAAATTCATTGGAAGACCTCTTATTTAGTCTCTGAAAATTCCATTGTCTCTTTCACATTGATTTTTCCCTTATTCCCCTAACATCTAGATGTTCTTCTTAATATTCACATCTTTAGTTAATTTCCTTAGTCCAGAGCATTGCAACCAAATGAAAACGATGAGCCACAGTCTCTACATTCCTACATGGCCAAATGCCAAAGAAAGGAAACTGTGTTACCTGGCTCTTAGAAATTGGTCTGTGGAATGATCTCTAGTTGGCAAGCAGTATCATGCAGTACTTAAAGCTGTCAATCTTTGGGAGGGACATATTCTATAAACACGAAAAGCATCTAAAAATGTGTATTGGCTAGCTGTAGGAAGTGGTATGGGAATATTAATACCACTTAACACTATCAATGACTGCTTCATAAGTATCAATTCTTGCATATGTAATCCTATAATAAAGACAGTATTATTCTAATGTGATAACCAAATGACCATAACATAAGGTCATTTATAAGATACTTCTGTCCCAGCCAGGAGAAATAGTGTTGGAGTCTATGATTTTACCTAGCATGTTATACAATCATTCTTGAGTATCTCTAAAGTATCCACGCTTCATCTCTGAGTTCTTTATGTTTCTAAGAGTCCCCTTTTAATCTTCTTTGTATCATTGGTAAAATGTATTTCATTCTTCAAATCTATTCTTTCACACCAGCATTTTACTTTGCAAATATCCTTGAATATTATATTTGCTCCTAACTCACTTGTTCGATCTTCTTTGTACCACCCAGATGGCCCCATGCTGTAAAGAGCTAATACTATGAGAGTATATGGATACTTCTGTAAGCAACAGCTATAATCATCCCATATTTTCATTCTTGAAGTCAGAAATAATTAGTAATACATAGCATACTCATGGTAGGTTATTACTGGCTTAGTCACTTCATGAAAAGTAGATGTTTTAAGTGTGATTTGTGCTATGTAAATTTTTACCCATTTCTATTACCATTATAGGATCAAGAGTGCCTCCATCAGAAAGCCTGCTAACAATGCTTGTGAAACTTTGAAACTGCTAGGATTCAGAAGTAGAGACAGTGGTTGGTTTGGGATTGATGACGTTGTGGTGAGAACTGTCCAGAATGGCTTGGTATCTTTCGAATTATGTGAACACTTAGAGAGGTAAGACCATAGGAAACAATCAGAGGTGATGACACTCTACTCCAGCCTGTAATTAATGGGTAGGAATGGAATCCTAGGATTATATTTTTATTACTCAGATAGAAACATAAGCTGTCTTTTGGAGTTCACTTAAAAGCCAAACCACAACTGACATGGATCCACTGCGATTTTGCTCCTGATAGTTTAACTAGGACTTTCGAAATGACTTGCAGCATAGGTTTATTTTTATAGGTTTCTCTTAACACCAAAATAGTTTCAAAACAGCACCTTCATTTCTTAAATTCCACAGGATAGTAATTAACTGCTCGTATTATGCTCATCTCATAACTATGTAGATATAACCTGAATTTGTTATTTCAGTTCCTTCATTTAGCTTTCTCATTTCCATGTTTTCTAGACGGCCCATTAAAGGAGCGTTTTAGAAGGTTTGAAGGTACATGAGGAGTAAACACTCATGAAGAAAGGCAATCACATACAAGCCTAAAGATAGGTTTCATTTCGTAATGATGACCTTACCTCTATGATTATCCCAGGCCAAATTCTGCAGAAACACAGTGTGAGATGAAAGGGCAAGTGACTTGTTGAGGAAGGCCTCTCTGGAAGACCCTATGAGGGAATGAAAGAAGCAGAGGAACCCATGGACGATGATTGGAAACCTGGTTTTGGTTGGATTTTCCCCAGCCTGGTGCCTCAGGAGAGCTCTGGAATACCACAGTGTTGGCTTTGAAAGCTACACCTGACAGTCCTTGTCTGTGAGAGAAGGCTGCTCTGGATGAGGGCTTCTGTTCTCTGGAGAACAAACAATGGTTTAACTTGTCCCTTTCTGGGATCCAAGTCTGTATCAGCTTCACAGGAGTGTTGTAACAAAATGTTACATATCTATTATCTTACAGTTCTAGAGGCTCAGTGTCTCCAATCAGAATCTTCATAGGGTTTGCTCCCTTTGAGAACATCAAGGGAAGAATCTGCTGGAAGCCTGTCCTTGGCTTATAAATGGCCCTCTTCCTCCTCACACAGTGTTTTCTGTATGCTTCTTTGATGTTAAAAACTCCTCCTTGAAGTACACTAATAATACTGAGTTGGGGTCATCCTAGTGACTTTACCTTAATTTACATACCTCTGTAGTGACATAAAGTGTTACATGAACATTAATATTTGAGAATAAGATTTAGGGTGGGACAAAAATTAATCTCAAAACATGATCCGTCACAAAAATTCTCACATCACAAGATTGGAGATTAGTATTTCATTCCCACCTACTCGTGTTTCAGAAATAGATTTTTTGAACATAGTTTGCTTCCGTGTTTTGAAGTATTACTTTGATACTCTGCAACAGAGTGTAAGTGCCTTACACTGTTTAATTATTGAATAATGAAAATTTCAAACCTTGCCAATTGTACATTCTTACAAAGAACAGAGCATACTCACACAAACCTGGGTGGCTTAGTCTGCCAGAAATGTAAGCATTCATGGTTGCAGCTGATTTAAACATAAAATAGCTGGTTTATCAAACGACTTTCAGCATAGTAAAAATATAGGATAAAAGATGTTTTTAAAAGTATACCTATATAGTGCATTTACCCTGAATGGAGCTTGCAGGACAGAGCATGGTTCTGGGAGAATCAGTAACACTGAATCTTAACCCAGGATGCTAGTCTACACTGTGATTGATTTATAAACACTGTGTAATTGGTGAGACTAAATGTATTATATTTTTCTTCAGTCATAAACAATATTGCTTACTATTATTTTATTATTTCATATATTTCAAATGTTAGAATTTTGGCTTATTCATACTGTCAATTAGTTTAAAACAGAAACATATTGTTTGGCTATATAAAACTGTTTCCCTTACATCCTTTTCTTTTTTTTAAGAGTGAAGGGATCTATGAAGTCCAGTAGATAGTGTATGATTCCTTGGGGCTGAGAGTATTGGTGGTTTTGAGCATCCTGACATTGGTGCTTGGAACCTAACTTGTGTCCTATGCTAGCACAGAATGTGATCTTAACCATTGAGACATCTCTATATGCCCTCGTTTACCTTTTTCATTCTCTGCACATTTTCATTTTAAATTGTTATTCATTTATTTATTTCATATTGTTTGAGACACAATCTTACTAGCTCGCCCTGTATACGCTGGAACTTTCTATTTACACATTCATGGCAATTCTCCTGCCTCTACCTCCTTACTGCTGGAATTACCGATGTAAACCAATCCATATAGATTTATTTAATTTAATTTTGTTGTTGTTAGAGTTTAAGACACAAATAGACATTATTCTAGGACTACATAGCATCAGAGTCACCCAAATACTGCCTTTCACCTTTTTACTTTGTCCACTAAAAGGTCTTCAGGGGCCACAACATACCTGGAACTTCCATCTCTTATGATAGCAATGTCTTTTTCTGGGCTCCTGGTCGATGGCAAACCTCATGTAGGTAGGAGTACAATCTACACTAATAAGAAAATATATTAAATTAAAAAGGCAGTATTATAGTTGCTTATTGTTATCATTAAGTATCATGTGCCATACATAATTATATTGCTGTAATTTCATACACTTTGCTGGGCAATAGGTTTTTCATACCACCATCACCATAGAGATGTGGGTAATATCCTTGTCCTGTGGTATTAAGACTGCAACATCACTAAGCAATAGAGTTTCTCAGCTCCCATACATACATACATACATACATATATATATATGTGTGTGTGTGTGTGTGTGTGTGTGTGTGTGTGTGTGTGTGTGCAGTCACTCATTGATTGAAACAATATGGGATGCATGATTCTATAATTAAAACAACGAACAACTTTTAGAACCCAGCTGATACAGTATTATTACTTTAAGGCTATGTTTTAGAAGAGATATGGTAATGTTGGCTTGTAATCTCATCAGCCTGAGGAAGGACTGTTGTGAGTTCAAGGTTAGCTGGGCTACAGAGTAAGAACAAACCACTCAACAATAGTCAAGAGCATATTTTAGAATTTAGCATGAGACCTAGGGAGAAGTGTCAGTCAGTAAAGTTACTGCCATGCAAACAAGAGGACCTCAGTTCAGTTCTCCAGCACTCAAACACTTTAGCATGACAGCTCACATCTGCAACTCCAGTATTGAGGAGAGAAGAGACAGGCAGATATTTGGGACTTGTTGTTCAGCAAGGTTAGGGGACCTGATGAACTCTCTTGGGTTCACCAAGACACTCTATGAGACATTATATCTCAGATAATAAGGTGGAAAGGGATGGAGAGATACCTAACATCTAACATTGATCTCTGACCTCCACATGGAAGCGCATCGATGTGCCCACACAACCAAATGTACAGATGTACACACCCACACAAACAACACGCATATAAAACACACAGACAAAGACAACAAAGAACTTAGTTGATCTGAACTAGTTTTTTGACTGCCTGGATTTCACTAAAGCCCCTTATTAATATAGGTAGTTAATCATCAGAATGCTTGCTTTAAATGAAAGTTAAAAAAAGTAACTTTTTCCTTGGGTCTGTGGTATTTCAATGCTTCTTATTCCCCTTGAGTCTTGCCTCTCTCCCTTCACACAGGTTTATTGTGCTCCACCTGTCTTCCACAGTGGACAATAGCCACTTGGTTTCTTTTGTGAAGTCTTTAGAAGAAGCCTCCCTCAGCACCACTGCCTGCATTGTTCTGTCACACCAGAAGGACAATCCATACAGAGTGGTTATTTTAGTGGTACCTTCTAAGGAGTTAAATCTGGCAGTGAAGAACTTGCGCTCGGAAGGGTTTGGAGGACTTCCAGAATCATCTAGACATTTCCAAGTAAGAGAAGGAGAACGACTTCTTTTAAGGTTTACTGGAAACATATTTGGCTCAAGTAAGTATGAGGAAATAGTCTTATATATTCTAAAGACTATAAGACACAAACCTTAGCTGCAACACCCTAAACTTGTATTACTAAGAAAGACTTCCTTTTAGAGAATTTTGGGAAACATTTAGAGACTAGTCTATCTAGGCACTATTCTTTTTCTGCACAGAGGCACATGTACCTTTACAGACAGATTGTAAGTGACATTCTTTTAGAAACACTCTTCTTCGTGATTGGCCCCATAAATTCAAGCTAGCCTCACCTCTTTCCTGTGACAGCTTCTTTTCTTCTAAATGCTCCCTGCTTTCACTCGGTAATGTGAATGTTTACAAACAGTAATAATAATCTGTTAAGAAGCATGTCATGTGACAGATGACCTCTCACTTATGATTTGACATAGAAAAGTTGGCTTTATGTTATGCAATAGCATTAGACGTCCAAGTAGAAATGGTATATTCTAGGCTTTGATCTTTTTCCAGTTTAGTGGTTTCAGGAATGATACAGTCTGTGATGTCACAGCTCTTAGTTGGCCACCTAGTCTCAAGGAGAAAGAACTAATATTCTGCTGTATATTGTATTGCTAAGCCATGGTGTTAAGTATTTGAAGTATATTAAATGTGTTTTTGACATGATATTTTCAATTTGTTACGTTTGTAAGAAAGTGACAGTGTCACAAGTCCAGGAGCATCTGTCTGTTACTCTTCTAAACGGTATTGGCTTCCATTGCACCTACAATTATCTACATAGTCTTTAATGTATCCTTCAGGAATCCCACATGGGTCAGTAGACACCCATGGGATAAATGATTAGAAATAAACTATATAATTCCTTATTTAAAATGATATGTTCTATTTTGCTTATCTCAAAGTATATTCTCAGAAGTGTGTTCTGCATTTGGAAAGTGGTCTGAGGTACAAAAGATGCTTAGGAATATGGTATGAGGGTGACTCACCACTCAGATTTCTCATTCCCACATTTACCCAGTGTTAATTTTATTCCTGTTATAAACCTCATTCAAATTAGAAATTATTGATTCCCAGGTTTAGGTTTTGTTTATATTCTCAGGAGATACTCTTCACTGGAATGGAAGTTCAGGGGACTTCCTTGTCTGATGTCCTCTGAGCCTCACAACACCATCTTTCATTGACTGTAGAGAATGTATAAGATATGACAGTGCTAAGGAAAAAGAACAAGGTGGTGGCTATGGGAAGTACTGGAGGGGAGGGAGAAGTAAGTGCTTAGAGAGGTGAAGAAGATGCAAGGCAGTGAAAGGGGAACTGAAAGAAGAAAAGAGAAGAAAAGTAAAGAGATAGCTAAAGGCACAGAACTAAAGGTCTTCAGAGGAGTTACCATCTGGGCGTTTGTTTTCATCAGCTACTCAATTTCCAATTCCTTCCTTTAGTAAAATAGAATATCAAAGGTATATTTATTTATAAGGGTGGGGTATGGGGGAAAATTAAAGAGTAAATTTTGTGGAGATTTCTGAATCAGGAACCTTGCTACACCCTTGACTTCATGTCATCGTTGTATATTTATAAATCAATATGCATAACATTAAATCCATAGTGCCTACTAGCTCTCATTCAGAAAAGGGCCCCAAACCTCATGTGCTAGCTGTAGCTCACAAAGAAAATGAGGTTTGAAGCCAGTCCTGGCTCTCACAAGGATAAGTGAGACTCATCATCACCCAATACCTCCAAGTCTAAGCTGTCTCTTCCATTCTTACATACAGCATCTCTGCCACTGGAGGAGGGAGAAAGACAGGATGTGAATGACACCTTCCTATTTAATTTCTAAAGCAGAAACCACACTGCAAACCCCAGGAAACTCTCTAAAGAGAGATAATCAGGGCTCAGAAGTACTCCACCCTAACTAATGGTACAAATGATTTTTCTGTAATACCTAAGAAGCAGCTAAACAGGCCTGAGCTGCTGTCTTCCCAGGCAGGGAACTTGTTGTCTTCACTGAGTCAGTCAAGGGTCCCATGCTAAACTAAGGCAACAGCCTGTCTCGGAGGGATAGAGATGATCTAATTGTTATTCAAAAACCCAGAGGCAGGCAAGATGTCCATATTCTTTCTATTGTCCATTTCCAGGAGATTCTTGTTCATATTGGGATCCTCACTAGAAATTTCTGGATCTAGGAGGAACAGGACTCTCCACAAAGAGCTGATCCCTATCTCTTCATCAGAACCCTTGAGTGAAAGAGGTAACCCCAGGTGTCCTCTGCCTGCTGGGCCCTCATCTCCTCCCTGATGCCTTCTCTCCTACCCTAATGATTCCTATTTCATCTTCTTAGTGGTCATGTTTGAGGATGTCTTCCTTATTCTTTCTCATCACATCATTCCTGATTATTTTATTTTCACAGATGTTTACCTTTTCTTTTGTGTCCCCTGCCACAGATGCCACTTTCTATTTACTTACTTAATGCAAGTTTCTCTATAAAGACCCCCATTGGAAGGAGGCAGTGTGGTTGGGGCACCATGCAACCCCCAGCACCTAGGATCAGCAGGCATGAGGAGCGGTACCAGGACATGAAGAATGATCACCTAGGACTATTGCAAAGACTGTACCAGTTGTGATGAGTGCTCCATGGAGGGGTAACATTACAAGCTAGACAACAGCTCTGTTAAGAATTAGCTTCACTGTGAGAGTTGAAGAGACCAGTTAATGAGTTATTTCTGTAATTGAGCCATTTTTGTAAGACCTTGGCTGACCTTTGAGTAGAAGTTGTGGATAGTGGGTAAGAATGAAAAAAAAAAAAACACCCAGAGACACTGTTTCAGGATACCTAGTTTCCTGGTATAACTGGCACTTTCGCTTCCTCATCTGACTTTTCTAGGGAAAGCGCTTCTTCATGTGTGTGTACTGCCTATGACATAAAAAAGACGTAATCCTCGCTTCTGAGAACAATTATGTTTTGCTGTAAGAAAACTCCATTTGCTCTCAAAAGATAAATAATTTTTTAACATGGCAAGTATTTCTGCAATAGTGATTGTCTCAATTGTCTACTAAGGACTATGTGTGTTATATGGTGAGAAGGGAAAACACTCTCCAAAGGTCAACCAGTCAAAACTGTCCTTTGTGAGTTTGAAATGTCACTTTCGTTTTTACTTCTTTATATATGTTAGAGGAAGAGGAAAAATACTGTTATTCCTTTTATTTTTTTTAACCTTTTGTTCCTTTTTATAAGAGACTGATGGCCCTCAGAATATAGTGTTCTCTCTTAACAACGACACAAGCCCAAATTTTTAAAAATTACATAACAAGTTGTTTATAAGGCCATCCATCTCTTACTGATAAATCCTCAATAGTTGTATCGCTATTTAATTTATAGATGTGACCTTTAGAGTTCCTTTACACATACTACTAATTTTTACAAGGTGTTGACTGGCAATGATAGGGTTACAGAGTCTAGATCTGAATTTAACCAATTTAGGGCTATCTACATTGTATGTATCCCGCATATTAATCATCACTTATTAGTAGTTGTAAATCTCACAGGGAAAGAAGAGATAAAACAGCAACAACAACAACAAAGAAATTTCCCAAGTCATAGTATACTAGGACCAGAGAAGTGAGTAGTGTTGTTTCTTCTGATAATTCTTGGGGTGGGAAAGAGAGACCCAACCTGGTGTTACTCAAAGGATCTGATAACTTTAATTTACAATTTAGGTCACATTTTAATCACCCCAAATAATTCATCATTAAAAATGCTAATGTGAACCCTTCTTAAGAAATACACCCCTCCTCCCATAAACTACTGTCTTCCTAGAGAACTGCTTCACTCAAGGAGCCAGATTGCCACAACACAGTCTTATGTCAAGACCATTCCTGTCCTTTCCATAACTGAGAACTGCACTATTCCTGCTTTTAAATGTAGTTTAGAAATTTGCCAAAAATTCCTTTTAGAAGTCACATCAGGGAAACAGCAATATCTTCAAAATATTTTACTACCTTCGAAATATTTTACTGAATTTTTCCCTCCAGGCAAAACAGAAGGCATTGATTCCGTGAGAGCTAGCTGAGGACCTCCAGCTTTATGGATTCCTAGAGAGTAGAACTTCAGTTTGGCATTTCATTAAAGGTTTAATTATTTTGTTTAGCATGCAGATGAAATACAACAAGAGAACCCTGCTTCAGTCTCTTCATTTGTTATTGGGCTGTCATTTATCCAACATATAATATGCACCAAGAGTAGGGGACAATTATTTTATTCATATTACATCAGGTCCTTTTTAAGGGTAATCCTGTTTTAAAGATGAGGAAGTTAAGGAAGGGCCTCAAAGTTCCTCTAGTGTGAAAACACTGGACAGATATTACCATGTAGACAACTGGCAGAGGCTGGACTTCACACTAGACATTTACATCCCCAACATGCCAACTCAACTGTACTATCAGAATTCCTAAAGATGCTGCAATGGTGATACAGGCAGGCACTATCTTAAGAAGCAGCAGTATCCCTTCCACACCTACAGAGGTGGAAATTCCTATTCACAAGCTTCATTATTTTTAAAGAGAAGACTTATCTCTGTCTTCCTTTTCAGAAACTCCTCCGTACTTTCTTAATAATTTCAACAAATCCAGTAAATATTCCATTTTGAAGTTCCAGAGCACCGTCTTTTTCATAACTGTGAATACATTTTATTTCTGTTCTCTTTCCTACGTAAGCCTTTAGCTTGGCGGTGTTGGCGCATACTTTGAATCCCAGCACTTGGGAGGCAGAGGCAGATGGATCTCTGATTTTGAGGCCAGCCTGGTCTACAGAGTGAGTCCAGGACAGCCAGTGCTACACAGAGAGACCTTTTCTTGAAAAAACAACACCAAACAAACCAACAAGACTATGGAAACCATGAGATTGAAGTGGTAGCCACTGAGTATAGTAAGCAGGGGTAGAGTAGCTGAGAAGCTGAGTTTTTAAACATTGTGTGTGTGTGTGTGTGTGTGTGTGTGTGTGTGTGTGTGTGTGTGTGTGTGTGTGTAGATCATAGGACATTTGTAGGGGTTCGTTCTCTCCTTCCATCACATGGGATCTGGGGATTGAAGTCAGGTAATCAAACATTGTGGCAAGCACAACGTTACCAGCTGAACCATCTAGGAAGTCAAAGAGCTGAATTTTTAATGGTCTTTAATTTAATTTTAATTTACACTTAAGTAGCCACATGTCCCAGGAGAATACAGTACTAAAATATTCAATGTGAGGTCATGGCAGTGCACAGTGTGATAGGAACAGCACAGAGGAGGGGAAAGATAATGCTTGGAAAGTGAGGGAAACTTTCTAAATACTGTAAAATGTGAATATTTCTCCAAAAGTCCCTTGATGGAAAATCATGGACAGGCAAAAGAAAAGCAAAAATGATTCCCTGTAGGAACTTCGAGAGAATATGTGGACCAATTGCAGGGGAGAAATCTTCCTAATGTTCTACAATAATCCCGCCGTTGCTCTTAGGTTATATGTTCACAAGGGATGGCAGAGGCAAGCACTGTAACTAGGTTTGATAAATGAAAGGTCAGTTGAATTTTCAAAAATGAAAGCAAGTGGATTATCTTATTGGTGACAAATGCATCTCTTTTTAGGCAATGGGAAGGATTATGGGAAAGACTACAAACTCATTTTCCACCTGCAAAGAAAACCGAGGCTAGAACTCCACATCAAAGAGGTGGATGAATTTGGGAACTATAGCTGCCCTCATTATAAAGGCACCATTGTGGTCTACAAGTTACCCAGAGAGAAGGTTGTCCCCAGCTTGGATCAATCCCTTCATGAAAATCTTTACCAGTTGCCAGTTTGCAAATTACCATTGAAATTGCCCAAGGTAAGTTACTGACCTTCCTATGTAACTACTTATTTTGCTTCTTTGTAATTCCCTATTACAAACAGTTCGGCAAGCAAATGGCTATCGAAGGTTAAAACACATAATAATAAATTTTACAAAGGAGTAGGTAGGCCAATTCTAGAGTGATGGAATATGTATCAGTTTTCTGCTGTTTTTCTCACTAGAGCAATGGAAGCTGATTGGTTCTTAACAACAGGTTGTTAATAACCAAAGAAACAATGTCATTCATCTTCTGTAACTACATCTGAAAAACTGAGACATCATTTGTGAAAACACTGAGTGCACTTCAGTGTGTACTTGAAGGACAGAGCATTCTGAACGTGGGACTAACATCAAAATAACTTCACTAAGACTAACTAACTCCAGCACGCTTACAAATTATTATTAGCTAAGAATCTGCCTCCTGCCGGAAAGTCAGATAAAATTATCTCCCAAAAAAGTCAAACACATAAAAACATATAAACATTTTATTATTGTATAAATAATTTCTTTCTATAAATAAGTTTAACTAACCATATTCTTAATGGAAATAATGCTGAACTGCAAAGACACTTGTTACTTTTAAAGAAAGCTAAATAATTTTATTCTGTTCTTACTGTCTGTGTTTTGAATCTCAGAACATGTTTTCTATTTACAGATTTTGCACATTTTTTTAGGTGTCATATAGTTCAGACTATATATAAACTCACTACATAGCTGAGGATGACCTTGAACCCCAAATCCCCTGGCTTAGATCCCAAGTGCTAGGATTACAGGTGTGAACCATCACAGTCAGCCTTTGTACTGCCCTTAATTGATGCACTTCTGGAAGAGACATGCTCTTCTACATTCTCATTAATACAGAGTCATAGATAGAAAATGTAGTCAGAAGCTGTGTTGTCAGGAATGGTAGCTACTGCCCATGTGGCTATCCTCAAACATGAAGCAATATATGGCTAATCTCAAAGGGAACATCCTGTGTCAGATAGATCCAATAAAGAGATATGAATGAATCATAACCTGTTTATAATGATGAAATGGCATATTTGTAATATTTTGGTTTGATCAGGTTAAATAATATACTCTATAAATCAATTTTATTTTTCCTTAAATAACTGCTAAATTGAAATATACATCTCAAAACTTTTTTTTCTGTGAACCAGCACTTTCCTAGATAAATAGAACCTAATAGAGTATGTAAAACATGTATATAAAAATGCATTAGAAGATTAGAACTAATTAAATATTGGTATAAATAATGCCTTAATAGTTGTCAAGAAGTTGAAAAGAGCATCACAGGAAGCTGAAAACAGTAGAACTTTTGTGATGATTGCATCACTTTTTTCTAACCTGTTTTGTTCTTGGGACTTTAACCACTAAACACAAAGGGAAAACTGGCCTACAGCAAGGTAATGGAATGCTTTTGATTGGGATGATAGAACTATCTTAGCAGAAATTCACATTTCAATTAAAACCATTACCATAATTTCTAAAATAGAAAAATGCTTTTAAGTGCTTTTACATGCACTGTCCTCAAATCCTTACCAAATCTTTTGGTGCCATTGTTCTTGTGTTACTGGAAGTAGACACAGAGCAGGTTCAGTCACATTGTCTGGGGTCCTAGAGCGAAGTGCAGAGGAAGGATTCCAACTCAAGAAATCTGTTCCTCGGGTGCTCAGCAACCACTTTGCTGCTGCTTCTTAGCAAACATAACTTCTATTCTTAGACCAGAAAGCAGAATAGAGTTGCAGGTATCTAGATTCTCCCTAAAAGTTGTAGGACAAGTCAAAAAAAAAAAAAAAAAAAAAAAGGAAAGAGGCCAACTATTAGAAAAAGTTAGCAAATAGCATGTCATGGACACCAGCCAAACCAAAGCAGCCTCCGTGAAGAGCTTAATTGCAAAGAGCAAGCACTGAGCCATGTGAGCCCTTCCCTTGCTGGATTGAAGAAGGGTACTAGGTGGAGTTTTGAGCGGAGACGGACATGCTGTTAAACCACTGATGGTAGAAATTGTTATATGTTCAGAACAGTATAGTCATCTAAATGAACACTCAGTCCAATTTTATTTATATATATCATATATTAAATATATATTATATAATATATATAGTTTTTTGTATTCCGTATGCATGAGAATGAATGGTTATATATATGTATATGTATGTACATACATACATATATATACACACACACACACAGACACACACATATATATATGTATGTATGTATGCATGCCACAGTTGAGGTCTGGGGATAATTTGGGGAAGCTGGTTCTCTCCTTTGCCCACTCAGCAGTCTCTTTAGCTCTTATTTGAGTCTAATGTGCATAACAATTTATATACTATATGGGATGTACAAAGTTATAGAGCATGTGCTTAACATATGTGAGGTTCTGGCTTCAATCACCATCAGCAGTAACTGAGAAATATATATTTATGATGTAGAATTTTTGATACATACATAACATGTCATGATCAAGTCACGATAATTAGTGCAGCCATCACCTCAAGCATTAATTGTTTCAGAATACCTAGGAAGGAAGAATTTGAATATTCTCCTGTATCCTTTAACTCCTCTTTAACCTTCTAGTCCCCGCCCACATGCTATTTGCTGTCTTTATCCCCCATCTACTAGGTATCTTTTAACTTGCAACCATCTTTAGGTTTATTTGCTGTATTTAGACCTAGTCTGCCCTGCCCAGTTCCTGTCCTAAATGGTGAGAAGACAACCTGACTCAGATCGGGCACTAAATATGTGTGATTACACAGGAGAGGTGCTTTATGCACAGCCCTCATTAGCTTCGCTGGGGATCCCAACTGTGGACTGGTTGGAACACTTGGACTTTCTCAGATTAATATATTAGAGCTTAATTGTGCAAGCCCTTGCCTATCACCCTGAGGAGATGTTGTGCGTGAACACATAAAGGTTAGGAGTGGAGGATACTCATGAGGACTGCTGTCCAGGCTCCTTAATTGAGCATATTTCTTCCAGAGAGCGGTGTTGCTATTCTGCAGCTATGGCATGATCAGAGGGAGACAAAACCAACCACAGTAGGACGTTCTTGTATAAAGTGCCGGGACTTTACTTCCACTGTGCCTAACTGTGGGAAGAGGGAGTTTATGTACAGAAAAAGGAATTTCAATACAAACGTGATATAAATTGAACTTTCAGGTATCCATATTTCCTCTATGGCCCTAATGACTCTTGAAATCATTAGGTAGTTTAGCCAAGGTAGTCAACTTAGGAGTTTATGGAGATTTTCCCTGTTAGAGTTTGTAACTGATCACCATAAATGTGTCACAAGTTCTTTTCCTGCTCTGACTCTGACACACACTTCTCACCCAGTAGCCTGCTTCTGTTGGCTTCCTCTTGTACCTCTGCCTCAGTGTGACCTTTCCCAGGGAGCCGTCCTGACTTCACCATTTATTCTAAGCTCGCTGTTCCTCATATGTGTAGGAACAGATTCTGTACTTTATCTCTTTCTGGTTACCACATTTCATTACAATGCCTTGCTTATTCTTTCTCGATGAACACCTTTCCACGTTACTGTTTTTATTGCCTTCATTGAGAATCTTTTAGACATTTTCTCGAGTCATTATCAACCCCTCAGAAATTCTATTACAGATATATGCTTATGTATGTTATATGTACAAATGTATGTGTGTTTTAAATGAGAGACACATAAATACTTTTTAAAAAATTCTGTTTTATAGACATAAAATATTTATTGTTTTTATTTTCATACTCGCCTTTATCTCGTGATCCCCCTTCCTTTTCCTCCAATTACCGTCTCCTTCCCACTTAGTCCCCTAGTGGCTACCGCATTAGAGAAAATGATACATGCTCCTCTAGCAGATGTTAACAGTCGTTCACGCTTCAGGCAGGAACTAGGCTTCATGAGGATCTCCTGCATCCAGGGTGGAAATCGCGAGAGCCCCGTCTCATGCAGGTGTCCATAGCTACTGCTCAGGCTTACAAGAACAATGTCAGATCTGGACGGCAGAAATATGTGGCCCACTTACCCGCCCTCTGTCCATGAACTTCTTTTTGACCTCTCTTCTGCAATGTTCTCTGCGCCTTTAGGTGCGCGCATGCGTGTGTGCGTTTGTGTGTATTATGTTGTTTAAGACTGAGCACCCATTTGTCCTGATTCTCATCATTTTGAACAAATATAAGTCTCTGAATTAATTGCCAGCCTCCTTAAAAATCCATATATCTGTCCCATGCTGAAAGTAGCACCAGTTAGGGATAGAAATATAAATATCTACTAGGAAGCAAGAAAGGAACACTGGGAGGAAGCACTAAGTCAGGGAACTAACAAATATAAAATCAATAATAAATAGCAAAGTATGTGCTGTATCGGCATGAAAACACTTAAGTAGGATTGGGGAAATGGTGGGGTTTGGAGGGTTACCAAAAGGTAAAGGTACATGTAAAAGCGTGTAAACGCCTATGGCTTTGCCTTATACAATTAAAAAAAACAAATTTTAAAAAAAGTTTAGAATGGAGTTACTTTTCTTTATGTATGACTAATTCTGTTCTAAGAAGCCATAGACTTTTAAGCAAAATCTTTATTAGATGTGGAATACCTCCCTAGGAGTTGTTGACCAGGAAAGTCTCAGAGGCTCCAAAACAATACAGGCTATCGTCATTGCTCTTGGTTCCCTACCAGAATATGCTGATAAAACTGTATCTTGAATATACTACATGCTCTGGTTATAGGACACAGAAATCAAAATGAAACTGAGCTGGGTTCCCCCACCCCCCTCTCTCTCCTAACTAGCCACAGTGCTGGAACATGCTATTCAAGTTTCTGGGAAAGCAAACTCATTCAGCTATAGATCATGTTTGCTGCAATACTGACCTGCCAGGCAAGATAGCTCCTGGTTCACTAGTGCCACTACCCCTACTATTTTAAAGATAACCAACTGCTCACTGCTGTATAATCAGATGTGAAGCCCACTCCATATGTAGGAATACAGACCTGGTACTATAACGTTGATCAAAAGCACATGGCTAGAAAAGACATCGTCCAACTTGGGAACACACTAATATTTTTCTAAATAAGCATGTTGTGAAACTACTTTCTGATTATTTCAGAATGTCCCTCCCTCTCTCCCTTCCTTCCTTCTTTTTTTCTTATCTCCTCATCTTTCCTTCTGTCTTTCCTCCACCCTGTCCTCTTCTGGTCGCCTTTAGGAGACATCTGTCCTGGAGGGCTTTGTTTCTCCACCCGGGAAGGCATGACTGACAACACAGACTTTTAAGTTTTTCTATACAACTCTACCATGCATCTGACAGCACAATTTCAGAGTGTCTTTATAAGTGACTAGATCAATGAGGTTATTTCTACTAGTGTTAAAATTGTGCAAACTTGAAGCTTACCATCTTGTAACTACATCATCATGTTAAAGATAGAATGTCTTAAATATCTGCTGCTTTTCACAGACTAATTGACTATCAATATGGCATCTGTACTTTCCTTTCCTCCCGGATGGGATTTTACAGGGCTTTCCAGAGTCACACTCTTGGCCATCGCTTTACGCAAAGCCTCTGCAAATGAGTTCCTTGGGGCTAAGAAAGAATCTGTGGCTGCAGAAGCTTTTCTCCCCTTTTATCACTTATGTGTACCTAAACGGGAACTGAAACTGTGACCTTTGTTTCGTGAGAACAAACTACTTCCACAAAATTTAGAGTAAGAAAAAAAATCTCGAGCTTAGATAAGCAGCATGAAAATGTGTCACTTTTCAGTAAATGGAAGTACGCACAGAAAGCAAACAGTAAGTACTTCTAACAGAATAAATGCTGTGGCTTCCTTTCCATTAATAGAAGAAACTATACTGCTAAGCACGACTTAGAACAGTTTGAAAACCATATCCCCTTAAATGATTCTAATTTAAAGCATACTAACACATAAACTCCACCACAAACAAGTCCACCCTAGTACCTTGGGAAGTCTAAAGAGCTAAGCGATTGTTACAGGGTAAATAAAATCGGGATGTCCTTTTTACCGGTAAGATCAAGACTCCAAGAATATTTGTAAAATAAGCATCTCAAAGACACACTGTGTCATCAGGAGGTCACTATGTATTATGTGTGTATACAGTCACACATATTTGCACACAAGTAATCACAAGGTATAATATTAATGCATTGTGAGGCTCCTCAAACAATGATGATCATAGGTATTTTTATGTGTTTACTTCCTGCTTGTGAGAATGCCTTATATCCTTCAACTTTCCTAATTTGCTCATTCATATATTAATTCCTTAAAAAACATGTTTTGTATGCCAAGGGCCACATATACAATATTGATCCGCTATAGATAGTATATTATTTACTTCTCTTGTCACTGCAACCAAATACCTTGTGAAAAGCAAGATATGAAGATTTGTTGGTTCACAGTTAGATGGGAAAACCCAGTGTGACACAGAGGCTTGGTGACAAGAGTGGTTGGTAGGTGGAGCAATGAGGCTTTCTTGCATTGGTGTGTTTCAGGAGTCATACAGAAACAAGTGCAGGGTTTAACTTCCTTTCTTCATTTTACCTTCCAATCCAGGGTGACACCCCTATTGCATGGGATTTTGAAGCCCACATTCAGAGTGAGTCTTCCCTTCTCCGTCTAACTTCAATGTACACACTCTCCTGGACACCAGAGGTGTGTCTCCCAGGCAGCTCCAAATTCCCCTAAGATGACAATAAAGAAAAGTGGTAACAGTCAAAACCTTCCCTTGCTTCTCTGCAGTCCATCTTTTATTTTTAGGACAGCGGTATCTTTAAAGTATCATTCAGATCACATGACTGCTGCAAACCCTGCAGTGACTCTCGTTTCCCTTAGAGCAAGGGCTCCACTCATGTGACGGAAATATGTTCTAAGATTTCTAGTGGGTGTTAGAAATTAGCAAAACCTAAGGGAATGGACTTCTTTATGTATATATTGCTATGATAAAGTTGTACTTTACAAATTACACAGAGTAAGATATTAACAGGCACAAGTAACAATTAAATGGAACAATTGGTAATTTACTATAATAGAAGTGCCTTAAGAGTTATGAATTTTTTATTTTTGGGAATTTCCATTTAATACTGTTAACCTTAATTGACCATGTTACCAGAGAGGCTGGAAGATACTGAGGCCAGAAACTACAAACCACTCATAAGGGACAGCTACTGCAAAAGTCTCTATGGGACCTACGTACCCACTGATTCCAAATCCTTGTATCCCACCCCCTTCACATGTTCAGCTCCAATCCCACAGTTATTCTGTCCCTGCTTCTAGAGCACAGCACAGTCTTCTGATTTAAATCTCTGTGTTAGTGATTACTCTGACCTAAATGGTCCTCCTAATATCTACCTACATGCCAATACCTCAATTTTCATTGCTTGGTCAAATTTCACATTCCCTAAATCCTCCTCTGAATCTATTTAATAGGTAATATATTTCTGTTCTCTTAATCCAATACTCTAGTTCCTCCTTAGAGTACTTTAACTTTGTTCTCTCTAAAGCACTGGAGACTCATGTGTTAGGTATGTTGCAGGAACACAGACCTACAAGCAGTAAAATTTAAATAAGCTCTATGGCTGCAGGAAGCTTTGTTCTGTTCCATAATTATCTAGCAACATGGATGTAGAGCAACGCTTGGCATAGATTACATGTTAAACAAATGCTGATTGCTTGAGCACATTAATAAGTATAGCTTGTATTATAGATAATAAAAAATGAGAGAAGAAAATGAGAAAAGTCCAGGAAGGAAACAAATTAGCATCAGAGGATAAACAAAATTAGTGGCATGTTTGTTAAATTAGGACAGTCACAGAAGGCCAACAATGAGCTAACTTCTGGGCTGAAGAGGAACTCACGATAAGAAGCCTATCTATCTACATTCCTCAGAAAATATTAGTTGTGGTAAAGAAAACAGTAGATTCCTAGCCTCTGTGATGCCTTTAAGAAATATCATCAGGGATAATATACAATGGTAGCTACAAAGTCTACAAGAAAAATCAGAGGGTCTTAGTGGTACCTGGTAATCAAGATACCTTCTAAAAATGGCCATGTCATCAATATATGTAAAATGTGTGGCCTATAAATCATTTCCTTAGCTGTGCCTTCCTTAAGCAGGTTTTTTCAGAGATGCTCAAGAACTTTCTATTGATATTATATGCATTTATATGCTGGAAGAAAGAAAGCACCTTTAAAACTTTAGATGAAGAGTTTTGGGGTGGAAGGAAGTGGTTAGAATGTTTGGTGCTAGAGCGTGTGCTTCTGAAATTTCCCAGATAGCTGACTATATGACATTTGGTTGCTTTCGACAGCTTGGTCTGTGACTACAGTGTCCTTCTCCCACCCGTTCAGCGGTTTTGCTTTGAATAGGAAAGGCTTCAGTCTCATGGCTGAAGTGTACCTGAGACTGGAGTTCCCAGTGATACCTCAATGATGGGCTTATGTAAGCAGCACAGACCGAGTTCTGCTGAGATCGAACTTCCTTAAAAACAAAACAAAACAAAACAAAACAAAAAACACAGTCAAAAAACCCCTGTGAACTCATGACATTTCATCACACCACTTCTAGTTAAAAAGAAAGGTACTGTCAGCATTTGCGCTTGCACCACATTAAATAGGACACCATGTTGAAGGCCGGAAGTGTGCAGATGCTGCTGCAAGCGTTGGTTTGCCAGGAGCATCACTTTCTCTTGATTTTGGATGTTCATTGCATTCTCCCTACCCTGTAAGGATGATTTTTAAAATGTAGTTTTCCTAACAGCCTGAACCACTAAAGTATTCTTCAGTAAAGAGATGAGTAGATTCTGGATTAGGAAAAATGCTTATGGTCACAGGCACCTTAGCTTTCTTATAATTTTCAGATGTGGTATTTTTATAAAATTAATTAGGATTAATAACTAAAGTCTCAATAGCACAAAGTTAGTAGTACTAACTGAGCTCAGTGGGTTATAAATAAAAAAAATAGAAGAAAATGTTTTGGGAGACCAGGGAAATGTTAAAGGAGTGAGGCTTTGAGATATAGATATCCTTAAGATATACTGTATATGTGTGTAAAATTTTCAGAATAAATAAAATACTATTTGAAAAAGTGTAATTTATTATTCTGTTTCTGGATAATAAGAAAAGAAGTTAGGAATATATATATACTATTTAAAGCCTATTAGAAAATCCAGGGTAATTTGATTTTTGTAGAAACATTGAATTTTTGGCAGTTTTGGAATTTTCTATAAAATAACACCATGTTTTTTATAGTAAAGGCAATTCCAGGAACATATCTGTTGGTTCATGGTCCACCTTTTGTCCTTTTGTCAGTCAGAGAATAAATTTACTAAGATCTTGATAAACTGAAATACTATGTTAAGTTGTTCAGAAAGAGACCTTGGAACACTCTGTTTTAAATTGGATGTCTCCATCAAATCCATCCTCTCAAAGATCAGGGAATCAAGCGAAAGAGGAGGCAGAGAAATTGTAAGAGCCAGAGGGGTGGAGGACACTAAGGAAACAAGGCCCCTAAATCAGCATGAGCAAAGCTCATATGAATTCACGGAGATTGTAGCACCATGCACAGGGCCTGCACAGGTCTGCACCAAGGTCTTTAGTGCATATATTATGACTTTCAGTTTAATGTTTTCATAGAATTTCTGAGTGAGTGAACCAGTGGGTCTGATTTTTGTGTCTTTTCTTGTTTTTTCCCCTCTATTGGTTTTTCTTGTTCAACTTCAATGTGATAATTTTGTTTTATCTTATTATATTTTATTTTGTTATATTTTTAAAATAAGAATCATTAATCAGGAATTGGGTGCTGCACTTTCCCAAATCTTAAAATGACCGTACTTAATGAGTAAAAATGATGTTTATTAATTTAAACAATTATCTTATTTATGTTCTCACCTAGCTTTTTTTCTTTAGACATGCCAGACAAAATATCAGCAAATCATATTATGTTCATACAAACAAGATATATTATTGGGTTAAAATATTCTGATAGTGACCTGACTTTTAAGACAATTTGAAGTTCAGTTTATGAAATAAGTTTCAAACTTTTTTTAAAATATTTTTTATGCAATATATTCTAATTATGGTTCACTTCCCCCAACTCCTACCAGGTCTTCCCCACTTCTCTGTTTACCTAAATCCACTCTCTTTCTGGCTTGCTTTTATTAAAAGACAAACAAACAGGCATCTAGAAAAATAAAATAAGATAAAACACAAAAAGACAAACCAGAATAGGACAAAACAAAGAAACAGAGAAAAAAAAAAGGACGAACCAAAGGAAAAGCAGAAGAAACATGTATAGTCACTAAATTTAGTGCCTAGAAATCTCATAAAAACAAAACCGGAAACCATAGTATATAAGCAAAAGACAGGTAGGAGCAAAAAGCCCAGACAAAACATGAGATTAAAAACAAAACAAAACCTCGATAAATACCATTGAGCGCGTCTTGTGTTGGCCATCTCATGCTGGACATTGGGCCTGCCCCTAAATGCCCTTATATACCTAGTGAGACCATATTGGAAAAAACTAATTTTTCCTTCACATTGAGTAAGCAACTGGAGATATCTTCTGGGTTCAGGATGGGGACCATTCCCACTTTCCCTCTCAATAATGGGATCCCAGGCCCTGTATATGCTGCCATAGTCTCTGTGAGTTCATATGTGTACGGCCCTGTTGTGTCCGGAAGGCCTTCTTTCCGTGGTGTCATTCATTCCCACTGGCTCTTAAATTTTTCAGCCTCCTCTTCCACAGAGTTCTCTGAGCCCTGGGCGGGAGGGGTTTGGTGAAGACATGCCATTTTGAACTGAGTGTTTCAAGGATTTTCACGTTGTCCAATTGTGGGTCTCTGTATTTGTTTACATCTACTGCAGGAGGAAGCTTCTCTGATGATGGCCAAGTGAGAAATTGATCTGTGAGAATAGCAGAATGTGGTCATGCGTCATTATATTGTTACATTCCTTCAGCAGAACAGTAATATTCTGTTTTCCCTTAGATCTCTGACCTATCTAGTCTCAGGTTCTTGGCCACCCAAACAATGTCTAATTTGAGTTCTATCTCATGGAATTGCCCTTCAATCCAATTAGATAGTGGCTGGTTACTTCCTCAGTTTTGTGCCACTATTACACCAGTCTATCATGCAGGTAAGTTGTCACTGCAGATCACAGGTTTGTTTTTGGGTTTGTGTTTATCTTTCTCCTTTGGTAGTGTGCAGTGTCCCCCAGTACTATGAACACTAGTCAGGAGAGCTGAAGGCTCTAGATAGGCAGCAAGTCAAGTTATCTGTGTTCAATGAGATGTGTAGATGTCATCTTCAGCAATAGAGCCTTACTATCTATTTGTGGAGCACAATCAACCGTCTTGGCAATAGTCTGGATTGTTGGGAGTGTCCATGGTATTCCTTTGACCACCTACTCAATTATATGTGACACATTCCAGTGGAGATTTCATTTGTTGGTGAAAGATGTCTCATTGGAGCTTTGTCTCCCTGGTTATTTGGTGATTCCATTTGGATTCCTTTCATATATGTAAATATATTAAGAAACTTCTACTGTATTCATATTCTATACAACTTCTCTAGTGGGCCCTAGTTTTAGCTAAAATTCCCCATATTTACTCTTAACACCTTCTTTTTACCCCTCTCCATTTTCTACCATTCCAGTTCAACTCTCTCATCTATCTCTCTCTTTTCTATATCCCCTTTCTTGAGATATTCCTCCACCCAGTTCCTTGCTCTATACCAAACCTTTGTGGGTATACAAATTATATCCCACTTATTGAAGGCTTAACAACTACATCCACATCTAAGCAAACATGTACTATATAGGTCTTTTTGAGTCTTTGTTACCTCACCCAAAATTATTTTTCTAGTGCCATCTATTTACTGTAAATTTTCTATCACTTTTAGTTATTGTTGCTTTGGGTTTTTATTTTCTTGTTGTTTAAAGCTGATTAATAGCCATTGTGAAAATGTATATTTTCTTTATCCATTGATATGTTGATAGACAACTAGGATATTTCCAACTTCTGCCTATTATGAATAGAATGGCAATGAACATGTTTAAGCAAGTGTCTCTGTAGTAGGATGAATTGTCCTTTGGATATATGTCTACTAGTGGTATAGTTGAATCCTATGGTAGTGAGATTCCCAGCTTCCTTGGAACTGCCACGCTGATGTGCATAATGGCTGTAGAAGTTTACACTACCACCAGCAAGCACTACCCTACACCCTTGTCAGGAAGAACTGCCGTTTATTTTATTGATCTTGGTCATCTTGACTGATATAAGACAAAACCTCGAGGTAGCTTTTATTTAAGATGAAACCATTTTAAAGTTATAAAACAATATAAGAGACAAATAGCAATCAAATACAATACAACAAAATCCACGGACAAGGACTTAAGAAAAACTGCCCTATAGAGCCGAGATAGACTGTTTAAGAGTGCTAAATCTCGTGTGCTATTATGTAAAAGTTTTCTATCAGACTGAAGCATTTTGTCCTGAGAAACTCTTTAAACAGAAAGTAAAGAATTCAGAATAACTTCAGAAAGTGCCTAAAACTGACAGGATTCACTAGGCTTCCCCCTGTTGGAGTAAGCAATAAAAGTTGAGAGTCCCCTTGGAGGAGGAAGCTGAGCAGCAAAGAACTCTCAGATAAGCAAAGCTGCAAAGCAGACTCTGATGCCAGTCTGGAAGAAGCAGAAACTAGTCAAGCTGCTAGAAGAAGTCTGGACCAACTGAGGCATCCGAAAAAGATACTCCAACCTGTTTAGCTGTCTGTAGGCTTTGCAGTGAGCTCTAGGTTCTCAGCTTTGTGAGTTATCACCCATGCTAGGTGCAGCTGTCTTTGAGTCGCTTCTCCTCCTGTAAGTAACCCCTTCCTCACATTCCTCTACAGAAGCCTGTAAATCTCATTGGTTTACCAAGTTGAACTTTGATGGTATTCACACTTTGGTCTGTCACAGGTTCGTTATCTGGGATAAATGGTCATGTGTATTGCATTCTCTCAGAAAATGTTTTGTCACACAACATGTGCTAGGGTAACTTTGGGATGGGTTTCTGTGATTGAAAAAGAAGTTTGAATCTAGAGTTTAAAGAGAAGGTAGCACAGTGTGAACAGAAACTTCTACTGGGAAAGCATCAGATGTATTTCAAGAACACGTAATGAGTCCTTTGAGGACTGAGTGAAAGACCTGGAAACTTCATATTGAAATAAGTTGAGATATGATTATGGAGGGATTTGGGTTACATGCCTGGGTCACCTGAATATTTAATTCTTCAGGAGGATGTTATGGATTTTATGACACAGAGAACACAATCAGATAAAATTCCACCCAGGGAGACAGTATGTAGTACATAGTAAACAAATAATACCAGGTTTCTAGTTTATAAATAAATTTATTTTTATAGCAATGTAATTTATATGAATTTAATTGAATAGTAATAACTAATAACAAGCCATTGGAGAAGTTTAACCATGAGAGTAAATGGTAAAACTTTGTTTGCAGGATCATTGTAATAGATGGAAATATATTCAGGAGATGAGTTACTATCAGTAAATGAAAGAGACAGTTAAATAATTCATAGATAAGATGGTGACATTGGTAAGAAGAGAACAAGGACACAGAGGTTTAGGGATGGAGACAACAGGACTTGTGGATATGGGTGGAGCTAGGAGATAGAAGTACATTGGGAAATAGAGGAAGCTCTGGGAAGGGGCTTTTGGCGACTGGTATGACCTGTTGTCTTATGATCAGTGCAGTGTTTTGTTATTCAGATTTGCATTCATCTCTATTCTTAGTACAGATCCACTGGAACTATTTTCCCTTGAGGACCTGTGATCAGTGCCATTTTCTACTCTAGACCAGCTTTTATGTAACTGAAAACATGGGATTTCTCAAAATTCAATGAGAAATTTATCATTCTGTTATCATTCTTATGAGGACTCTTCAATAAGCAGTTGGTACCCATGGTCACCTTGGCATTGAAGCCCTTTACAACTCCCATCCTTTTACCCCTATAGCCTTTACAAGATGCCTTGCCCTGAGTAACATCTTTTTTTTTCCATTTCTATTACTCATCATAATCATGACCACTTCAGGATCTCTTACCATAAGTTCTAACATCAGCAATGACCTTTGCACTTGGCTCTGTTGTCACCTCCTTAGAGAAACCTAAGCATTTACTAAACAATAACAAGGAAATTTGGTTATAGGTGCTGAGGAGTAACTGTTACCAAAGTATGTGCACATATACTAATGTATGGTCCATTGCCATTATTATTTATATAAAGTAATTAGTAATACTAATTGCCATACTCTTATAGAAATTGGATTAAACATTTACCCATGTTCAAAGATTTTCTGAAAAAAATACATTGTTGAAGAAATAAATGAGCAGTGAAATTTTCCCTTCAGGAGTAATAGTATAGCTAATTTAATAGTACAACAGACCAGATTGATCTGATTCTAGTGTCAGCACACCTAACCATGACCCCCTATTTTACCATGTGTGACTAAGTTTATCAGAGATAGAGGACCTCATTCAATTTAATATTCTCTCCTCAGATGCTTTCAATAATATTTTACTGAACTCATTATTTAATAAATGAATACATACTAATAGCAATCTTGAACAATTGAAGTGTGTTTTAATAACTGACAAAAGTTTAATCCATTTTCTACTCAGCTAACAGGCAAAAGCCTCTCATTACAGGGAAGTCAGGGTTATTGCTGGGGATTTCTATATAAGACCTAGGACTATATTTATGAATGTCCAGGCCTTTCTGGTAACTTTTATTTTACTGTTATCAGAAAGTCTATTCATACATATAAGCCCATTAAAGACAAAATAAAACAAATCAGGGAATCAAAAATCATTTAGAATATTCTAGAAATAATTATTCTCAGAATTTAGTCACCTTGGTGGATCTTCTGATTGACAAATATATAAGGAGTATAATCTTAAAGTGGAGCCATCAAAAAGTTGTTGGGAGTAGTATAAATTCTAATGAATGGCTTCTTTCTTGTTTTCTTGAGCAGTTTTATAAAAACAAATAGCACCCTTTATATAGCTACATTTGTGGGTCAAAGGGACCTAATTTTTGCAAAAGCAACTTGGAATTCTGAGTTGGTTTAAAAACTCATATTATTGAGTGTGAATATTTATGAAGTTCTGGTATATGTGAAGTGTTCCATTAACTCACGTAACATATCTTCTGCTTTTCTCATTTTTTTGATAGAAACCCTGAAGCCAGGATTACCAATTTAATACCCAGATTATTCTATTCCAAAGTGACTAGTCTTTGACTGTCTTTAAATACTCCTCGTATGTTTTCTGAAGTATCTAGATTTCTTCTCATTTTACAAATGCAGCCATTGGTAGAGATATTTCTTCCCACCTTCCAAGTTCCTTAGATTCCTTGGGTTTTTTTCTGAATTGATTCATCTTCTTAAAGGGCCTGAAAGCTATCTTCCTTTGTGACTAGATTTATCAAGGCAAGGGGAACATATTCATTTTTTTCTTAGTCACAAAAGCATAATAATATTATGCCTAAAAAAGAATGCAATTAAGTTTCAATTTTAAACAGTGGTATAAGTAAAGAAGCAATTGTAAAACCTGCTGCATAAAAGTAAGCATAGTCTTAAAACAAAGAACAGTCTGAGCAAGGCCAGTGGGGCTTCATGGCACTTCCACACTGCCAGCACCTGGCTTTCATTTCCAAACTTAATTGTTCAATTTATTTCCTTGTGAGATCTATCTAGATTAAAAGAAAAAAATGTCTCTGAACTCTTGATATTTTGCTCTCTTGTGATCTTACTTGTCTGTAGGTTCAGGATGGCCTTGACGCCCCTCCATGGGGTACTTCCTTTCATTGTGAGTACAGAGCATCTCTTTCTAGGTTGTCAGTGAAGTTCTATGCTGATTATAGAGTTATCAGAATGTCTATGTGGCAAAAACCACATGATGGTGCCTCTTCATTTCTTTATTTAAAAATCTTTGGGCATGCTGGTGTGTAAACACATAAAAGCGCTACAAAATAGACAATATGCAGAAAGAACTTTACTGAACATTTCTTCGATCATTTTTACACCTTGATTTGATGGTATTATTTTGTCTTGTAGAAAAATTTTAAAGAAAATATGACCTAACATTTCATCTACAAAAAATACTTTCAAATACATTTCTAAAGGGTGAGTACAATAAATGATCACAATACATTCGCTTCCTCCGTAATAAGCACCAGCAAGCTTATGTTCTATATTCAAGGAGAAACTCATTTTTTCTTTTCTTTTGATTTGTAAAAGATAGGGTCATAATAGGACCCAGTCACAGCATTTGGCTTCTGTCATCCTCTTTTGAAGTCTTCTTCTATTGGACCCTGAGTAGGGAATGAGCAATTTTATTTATTTATTTGCTTGTTTGTTGGCTTATTTATTATTGAAAATAGATTATTCTCTCAAACAATACATCCTGACAATAATTTCCCCTCCCTCCACTCCTCCCAGCTCCTCTCCATCTCTCCTCTTCCCCAGATCCACTCCCCTTCCATTTTCCTTCAGAAAAATATCAGGTTTCCAAGAGACCATAACATCTAACTTTGCTTCTCTGGACTTGGAGGTAGTATGAGATGGAGGTAGTATGAGAAACAAAAGTTTCTTTTGTTGAAACTCAGCTTTGGAGTAAAGTCTTGGATCGTGGTTAATCTGCTCACCTGGGAATTATCAGCTCCCACAACAGAAGCAGTCTTCCATAATCATTTTGGTTTTAAAAGCTTAGTCACTTATGGACATACTGGTAAGATTTTTTGTTCTATTCTTATAGGGACAGAGCTCTTACAGACAGTTGAGCAGACACTGCAGCCATCCCTCTACCCACCTGGATCTGGCTTTCTCTGATGTAGAAGAGTCTAGCTCCCTTGGTGACTCATCACACCCATGCCATTAAAATGTTTTCTCTAGAGCTTGGAAAGACACAAACACTGTCCATATCTATTTATCCTGACTGATGTCATTACCCGAAAATAAAAAAAGACTGCTTCTTTGACACAATGCTTGTCCTCAAGTCTTGAAGTTGCTGATAGTGTTTCCATTTATTTCTTAAATTAATGCACAAATTACCTTTAAATAAAAAATAGATTCACGTGGTAATGTAGCTATTCTCTTTTTAGTCCCTTCTTCTGATCTTGTGAATAGAACGCAGGCTGGTGTTAATGTCTCTATCACTTGCAAAACTCCCTTCTTAGCTGAGAATTGTTCTCAGGTTCAGAAATGTTGGCTAGCAACAGAATTTAGCAATGCTGTTTTGTTTTAATTGCACTTATTTTTAGAGCTTCTTTTTGTTTATATAAATGAACTTCCTTTTAAGTAGGCAGCAAATAGTAATTTTTTAAGAATAAACAAGTCATGGCTGGTAATATTTTGAGCACTTTGTTGTATATTATGCCATGCTTTAAAGGAGCATGATATAATTCGGTGTCTCCTTTCAATGTCACTAGGGAACAGTTGTTATTATTCTTGCTTAAAGTGAGGAACCAAGGAAAAAGGGAATATTGTGCTCAAGGTCACAACGAAATGAGTACTAGTGCCAGGAGTCAGGTTTTAAACCTCCATCTCATACTACCTCCAAGTCCAGAGAAGCAAAGTTATCATGTATGAATGATGCGGCAATGTAGAAGTTACTGGAATAACTAAATGCAAAGTTATATACTATATTCATTTTATATGCAAGTTTTAACTTACAGCTATAAGAGTGGGAGTGAATTTTTCTTATAGATAGTAGCTTGAATGTTATGTCTGTCATTTTAATGCATATTTTTGACCAAATTGTTTTCTTTCTTTAAATCTGTTCTCTTCATCTGTAAAGTATACACAATAAGTACTTCATCGGATACCCACAAAACTGCATTTTGCTGCAAAGATTACAGGTTATAACTCCTAACATATAGTTACTAATCAAAGTCATTGCCAAATATGTTATCAGAGCACATTATTATCTCCTAATTAGAGTTTTAAAAAGACCCGGGTTTTAAATCTAGTTTTGTAATATCCTAGCCATGTTGCCTTCATGAATTTACATTTGTAAAATAGAAATGATAATTAAACAAACTACTGTTCTATCTTTGGAATGAAGTAATGTCATAAAGCATAGACTGAGACAATACTGCAATAAGTTATTATTTGGTTGACAGTTATGATGAACCTATGAATATCATAAAATTTCTGCTAGTATTGGTTTTATAACAGATTACTTATTTGATTAATAGTCTATCTAGCTTGCCTATAATATGAAATCATTAAGAAATTAATGTGAGTCATCAGTTACAAAACTAAGAAAGTAGCTTACAATTATTTTTTATAGCTGCTCTCAAATGCAAATGATAATTATTATTAAAGACTCTTTCACACAAAATTAATTGATTAAAGTAAGCAGTTGTACTGGTTACTTTTCTATTGCTGTGATAAAACACTATGAATAGTGCAATTTCTAAAATAAAATGTTTAATTGGATTTACAGTTTCAGAGGGTTAAAATTTATGGTGGCAGAGCGAAGACATGAAGGCATGCAGCTAGAACAGCAGCAGAGAGCTCATAACCCATCCTACAGCAGAAGGTAGACAGAGCACCCTGGGAAGAGTGGAAGGGTTTTGAAGCTTTATAACTGCCTAGCTCCTAGTGATACTTCCTCCAACAAAAATGCACCTTCTAATGCTCCCCAAACAGCAACTAAAGACCAAGTACTCAAATATATAAGCCAATGGAGGCCATTCTCATTCAACTTACTGTAACAGTCAAGGCCAGAACTAGCCTATGGTGGTTGAAAGCTACTTATAAAAACCCATGCTAAAGATATGCAGACAATTCCTGTTAGATGCACTTTGGGTCTATTGCTAGTCTATTAAAGATATCCTAAAGATATGCAGACAGATACTAATTAGATACATGCTTTCGTCTATTGCTAAAATAAACTGTGTGTATTTTAATAACAAAACTAATTACTTGTTTACCAAAAATAAAAAATCTGTGGCAAGATAGTTGAAGTGTGAGAACTGTGAGATAGAACTAGATGCAGGAGCTGTTACCAGACGACACTATAATAAGGACCTGCAAATGTATCTTCATGATTAAGTGCTGTTATTCATTCTACTATATGGCATCAATGTGTAAAGATACTCAAAAGAACAGGGAATCTCTAGCATAATTATCTGATAAAAGTGATTCTTCTCTGGAGAACCCCATATTAGAATGCACTAGAAACTCAATAAGACAAACTTATCATTTATTACTTGTACATCTACCAAATTACAACAATATTTTCCTAGATGCCTTTGAAATTAGTTTACCACCTAAGGTATAATTAAAATAGAGTATTGCTCCAGGTCTCAAAGACAGACTTTTATATCATTGTTTCTACTTAACCACTTAAGATATGTGCAAAATAGTCTAAGTGATTTAGTTTCCCCTAATTTTTTCCTTTTAAAGCTTCATTTTGTGTTTTTACCAGTTATTGTGGTGGAACTTGGACTTGGGTCACCCCATCTTCTCTTTGCTGTGTTCTTAGCTATGACCCACATTCAACCATTAGGTTGGAGGGTGCGATGATGTTACGATGTCACCAAACAAATCACCCTAAGGCCAGCCCACAATGGCTCTTTCTTCCTCTGCGATGTTTTCTCCTTTATTCTCACACATGTATTTCTATAGTGATGCTGGCTTGGCTACTGAATGCATCATCATAAGCTCCCTGAAAACACGTTACAATGGGTGTAAGTCATAACTGATACTGTAATGCTCAGTATTTTCCAGATCAAAGCACTGTCAGATCCCAGATGGTCCACAATAGCTTAGCGCAAAGCTGCTGTGAGACACAGGATAGAACACTATTTCTGAGGCTACTGTGTAATGGTGACATTGACTGAGATGGGGTTTCTGTTTACCTAAACCTCTATTACATCATAATTACAGATGAAACTTCAGACACTCACGTATTAGAATGTTAGTTCTGTAGAAACCCTTCATACATGTGAAAATGACACCCAGTTCTTTCCAAACTTGTATGATAAAAAGAGGTGACTTAAACTGAGCATACATTATGTGTCAAGAACTGACCCAAGCCATGGTATTTAAAATGCTTTACAGACTCTCTGTCTGAATCTCCATTGCTATAAACAGAACCAGTGAACGATTAGGAGGAATTAATTCTAGGGTCTATAAAACGGTATGATAACTATCTATCTATCTATATCAATATAGATGTGCATATACACATATATTGCAATAGTAGAGCAGTTTGTGATTGCCAACGTACAGAAAATACTAACGTAACAAGGAAAGCCAAGACTGATCAAGGCTTCCATACTTTGGAGTAGTGCTCGCTTCTTTAAGACAATCTTGGCCAATTATGTTTTTGTCATTATAGATGAAGCTGCAGTGAACTGTGCTCAAGATTTTGTGATACAGCCTTAATAAATATATTTCACGGAGATTGAGGTGACAAATACTCCAAGAAACTTTGCTTCTCAGCCTCTAATTAGCTCTTTAAAACCAGACATTTTTGCTTCATGTCATATGCTAGTTTTCACTCTTCCACAATAACTGTGAACACACTGTTATGCAGGTAGTTTCAAAGGAATGATTAGCTATGTGATTAGTTCCAGAAAATATGTTTTAAGATAGATGCATAACAACTTAACTGTTTCTTGTAGGCTATATACATATCATTCACATAAACTGCTGTTTGAGTCTCTGCTGGGTGCCAAGTCCTGAGTTGAGTGTTAAGGCCCAGCACCTGGCATACATGGATTTTATGAAATATCATGGTTCGGGCATAGAGTTCATGGGGTGCTTTATGCTAGTTGCCTTTTAAATTATCCTCAATTTTAGTTTTGTTTGGATTTCATGTGGTTTCTATGGTGATACTTAAATGTGACTAAGTGTAAATTTTTTTGAAACATCCGGGTTGTTGTACTTTGTCCTAACACAGGAAAACTAGTGTTGAACACCCACACACACAGACTCAGTTTGCAAGGTGCGCAGTTGTTGAACACCCACACACACAGTCTAAGTTTGCAAGGTGTGCAGCTTGAGTCTTGCCAACAAGGGTGAGGTTTGGGTAGAGATGGAGGTTGTTCTTCAGCATGTAACTTCCATCACTTACTGTGCTTCCCTTTCTCTGAGCAGCATGAGAAAGTAATCAACCGTCCAAAGAGCACCAAAAGAGTCTCCACAGACCCTCTAGGTAAGGATCCTTGGCTTTGTCCTGGCCATATTACTTTTTATTGTCATATAGTTTACATGTATCTGAGTTCTTTTATATAAAAGAAGTAAGAGAGTAACACTTAATCATCACAGGAAAGCCCATCAATAGACTTCTTTGAGAATTCATGTACATATAACCTAAAATATATTTACAAATATGTATATCTATTTGATGAGAACTATATTGTAATTCATAGAAATATGAGCTTTAGAAAGCATTTTGCTCACATAGAAATTTCTAGATTTGGTAAATACACTATAGTTTTTACCATTGCAAAATTGTTCAACTTCAACTCTAATTTCCATGTGTCAGTATCTAAGTGTTGTCAATTAAGGACTGCCTTAGATGTCTGTAAAGGTGAAATTGAGGTGTGCATTCCATGGCAAAAAGAAGGTTTCATTGTGTAATGTTGAGCACTTTGAGCTCTGAAACCAGAGGGAAAATATTTGGTTGTGTTCATTCATAATTAGTTAGGTTTCATATTAAAAAGAATGTAGCTACCTAATAAAGATGCAAGTTTCCAAATAGGAGTTGACACATTTATTCTATTTACATTTTAACTGTATTATTTAATTATGTAAAATCTACTAATTCTATAATTTGTGCTCATCAAATTAATCATATTGTTCATCATACTATATTAGGTCCACCAGGAATGGACCAGAATCCTGATTAGCAGTCCTTATGGGTCAGTGCAGAAAGTGCAGGCACTCCTCATCTGCATCCTATAGAGAATAGGAATAAGCTTCATTATTATATACTTTATCAAATAAGTTCATTTTAAAAGAGAGCAGGTGAAGTTTGCATAGCTGAAGTGAGTGAAATCTCAGAAACCTTAACAATGCTAATTTTTAAAGACATTTAATGCTTAAATAAAAACACAATAATTGTTGTTGTCAATGACCTTCAGATTGTACAAAAACATGGCACTCCTCATTATGTGTATTAGGAAGTTCCAGGTAGCATCAAAGCTTCAGATGGAAGAATGATCATAGATGGAATTAGACTTTGGTTGTTGACCTGTCCCATAACCAGCAAGGCTATGTCTGAAAGACAAAAGGATGTGTTCTAAAGATCTGAATGGAGACAAACTAGGGGACTCCAGGCTTCAGAATTCTAAAAGAGTAGTGCGAACAAAACAGTTCTCAATTTTATTACGGCAAACGAAAGATAGTGTGGTGTTTACAGGTAGATTAAGCAAATATAAGTGCATACCCCTGGTGTTACGTCTTATCATCTTGACCATGTCATGGGGTTAATTAGAACAGACCAGGGCATTGCCTCCATGACCTTGCTTTCCAGTGCATTCACTTATCATAGTTTATGTGATTCTTCCTAGAAGGTCACCTTGAAAGAAGATTATTCTGCAGTCTATCCCATCCATAGCACGCAGTGAGCTCACAGCTTTCCTGCACAACAAAGAAACAATTAAGTGTTTAAAGTACCCAAATTAAGTTTAGACAATAGGACTGCCTTTCAATAGATTTATAAAAAAGTGATTAACAAGATAAGATCAAGTCTCAAATTCTTATTAGCTGTGTCAAATTCAAAAGCTAGCCAAAATTGATAGCAAGAATATGAATGAGAACCCTAATTCCTTTCAGCAAGAAAATAGAACTTTGTAGTGGTCAGTCTTCCAATACTATGACAAAATAACTAAAGAAATGAATTTTAAAATGGAAAAGCGGCCTAGAGAAATGGCTCAATGGTTAAGAGTACTTGTTGCTTATGCAAAGGAACTCATTTGATTCCCAGTACCCACATGGTGGCTAAAAACTATTTGTAACTCCAGTTACAGGGAATATGACGACCTCTTTTGGCGTGTGTTAGTACTGCATGCACATGGTATGCCATATACACAGTCAAAACACGAACACATGTGAAACAAAACAAATAAATGTCAAAAATATTTAAAATGAGAAAAGCTTGTTTTGACTCAGTTTCACCATGACTTTCTGGCAGCAGAGTACATTGTGGTAGAAGGATATGGCAGAGGAGTTTTGTTCATCTCATCCCATCAGGAAAAAATGGAGAGAAACAGGAAGACTTCAGGGTCATAGTGCTCCCCCAACAAGAAAAGCCCAGTGACCTAACTTCTCCCCACGCTCCTCCTCCAAAGGATTCCTCCATCTCCAAGTAGCACCACTGGCCAAGAAATATGGGTCTTTTAAGTAAAATATTTAAGATCCCAACTACAAAAAGTACAATTAATAGGGTATCAATGTGGCTGGAAATCCAAAGAAATACTTGAAATCTGTAAAGTTGAGAGTATTTAGACATAAGAGTATGTGAAATGGGCTTTGAGAAATTTGAATAATAGCAGTGTTTAAGCTTACTCAGCCAAACTACTACTTTAAAAAATCAAAGAAGCAAATAAATGTAATCAAGGCCCAGGCAGCTGGAAAGAAGAAAAGGCTAAAGGTGATAGTTTCAATTTTATAAATATGGTATCTCAGTTTTCTGTTCTATAGCCATATAGATAAGTTCATCTCTCACAAATAGGCAAATATTTCAGCTTTATAGTAGGTTTAAGAAAAACAAAGCTAAAGATGAATCTACACTAGATTGGGGTATGTTACCTGTAAGAGAGAGGTAAGTAAGCAAGATTATATGAATTCATTGAGGGGAGACATAAGAAATTGAATATCTGGGGTTGGCAAGTTGGCTTAGCAGGTAAAAGTGCTCTCCATATAAGCCTAAAGACCAGAGTTCAATCCCTGTACTCCACAGCGGGAGAGAACTGACTCCAAATTCCAGTTATCTTCTCACGTACATATAAACACTGTATCGTATGTACATCCACATTCTCATATGTAAACCAAATATTCAACAAAAATTACATTTAGAAAAAATATACTCTTTAAAAAATTCAAATGAACCGACACAGGAAGGTAACAATGAGTTACACTGGGGAGATGAGTGAACTGAGGAAAGAGAAAAAAGAAGGAAGCCATGAAATACTGCTACTTCAAATAACAATAGTAATAATAATAATAATAATAATAATAATAATAACAATAATGACATGGTCAATGGGTGTCCCAGAAGATACAGTCAAGAGCCAGTGGCTGTAAACAGTAAACAAATGTCTCTAGGACAGTTTGAGTTGGCTTAGGACAGAAGAAAGAATTTGCTGGTCATTGGTATAGAAAATTTTAAATTGACTTTAGAACAATAAGATTTCTAAGTGCATTTGTCAATATCTCAGATAATATGCTTGATAGAAAGTAGCAGAGCTGGTTACATTCAACATATTTTTCATGACTCTGGGAAGCCCAAGTAGTTTGGAAAATGTTAAGAAAGCAGGATTAAGGTTGGGAACCGGGAAACAGTGAAGAGAAAGAGGAAACACATTTTAAGTTGATTCTAGGACCATCATGGATATAGAGAGGTGAACCTTTAGAGAAGCACTGGGATAAGGCGGGTAGGACTCTGCACGGAGAAGGGAGTAAATGGCAGATAGCTACTAGTGATGGAGGCACGTGCTTACTACATAGAAGCAGAGGAATTGGAGCTGTGGAAATCTAGGGTGTAGAGGAAAGTAATAATGTTGAGAAATTTAGACCACATAGGAGGAGGCAATCTCATTGACTATGAAGCATAAAATTTTTCAGACTGTGGATGGATGTAGTTCAGTGGTAGAATTACAGTCTACAATGTGGTAGAGTGCCTATTGACATGAAGCAAGCCCTGGTCTTGATCTTCAGCAATGTAAAAAGAAAGAAAGGAAGGAAGGAAAGAAGAGAAGAAAAGGAAAGAAAAGAAAAGAAAAAGGAAAGAAAGAAAATGAAATGTAAAGATTGGTTTCTATTTGTTTTGGAAACACAAGACAGGGCAAAGGGATTGTGGTTAGGGGAGTAACAGTTATTGGCAAGAGTGGTGATAAAGCTGCCTGCTAATATCAGAAGAAGGAAGGACATGGAGAGAGGAAGAGCTATGAAGTGCAATGGACATCAAAACGTGTGCTTTGCCTGATGCTCGGAGAACTCTGTTTGGAACCTAAAAAGGTTGTATCTGCCCCCTTTCCTAAGTAATCTTCACAGGAAAGTGTACTCAGTAGTTCACGCAGGTAGTCGAAGGTGAATGTGAATGCAAAGCAGAAGAAAAGTAGCTGTAATAGAAGAGAGTAGGGCATGGGGACCTTACACACAGAGATGCTCTAAATCACACACCATAACCAGTAATGACTTAAAAATGGAATCAGAAATGCAAGAGACAAACAGGTGGCTTCCAGACCTGGTGAGAACTGTGTTGATCATACTAAATCTACTCAAGATGTTTGCAGGTCTATATTGTGCAGAGGTTATTGGAAATTTTTGCATTCCAGGTACTATGGCTTTTGTGGATATATGTTTAGTTATATCCCTGTGAAAATTGACTAGCTGATGTATTTATTCATCACATTAGTACTAAAAATATCTGTAATTGGAAAACATCCTTCAACACAGTACTATTCAAACAGTGGTCTGGTCTCCAGCATCAGCATCTACTGAGAGCTCATTAAAAACACCATATGCCCTTCTTACCCTACTACTTACTGCTAGTACTAGGATGGGGTGTAAGAATCATTTTAACAAGCCCTTCCGGTTCCTAGGGATGCTAGCATTGCTAAGCCTCTGCAGTAGCTGGTACCATCAGATGACCTCAGCACTGGCAGACATTCGGCAGCCTACCTGGGTTGTCTCATAGTTTCCTTTCTCAGAGGTTAGACCTGAAAGCAGATAGATTTCACATGACCTGGTGAGGAGTGTTAGATCAGCAAGTGCCTAAACAAGAATCCTAACCTCACTATCCTCACCTAACCTTACGTGTGTCCTGACAGAGGCTCTTTGGGATAATTTACTTCACTGGTTGGCTGAGGAGCTCTCTGAAGAAGGTCTCGAGATCCTCACTGCATCCCTTCCTCTGCGCCGCAGCACAGTTCAGCTCATCAAACTCAAGCACCCAGATGATCTGACAGAGCAGATCCACCACCTGCTTTGCTTCTGGAAACGATCACTCCCGACTTCCATGGACAAAATTCGCCTCCTGGCTCGCCATCTCCGCAAGCTAGGCCGGGGTGATCTCGCAGAAGAGCTCAAGTTCAAGTGGGAACATAAGGTGTTCACGGAACATCAGCCCTGGTTTGATGTGGCTGCCGATTAAAGATGTGTTGACTCTTCCTTTATCCTAGGAAACTGCTCATAGGTGTTAACTTTTTCCAGTTGCTAAGACAGTTTGAAGTGAGTTGACTTGATATTGAAGTGATTGAAAGAAACAATGGAGAATCCTCAAACAACTAAAGGCATCTTTAGGTATCAGCACCTTCAATGATGACTGACATGCTTTCTGTAACCAATAGCATCAGGGCTTTAACTAAGCTTACAGGCATTTGCAGAAGAGTTTTTCCAGTGTCTTAGTTAGGGTTTCTACTTTTGTGAAGAGACACCATGAGCACAACAATTTTTATAAAGAAAAACGTTTAATTGGATTGGCTTACTCTTTCAGAGGTTTAGTCCATTACCATCATGATGCAACTTGATGGTGTGCAAGCAGACATGCTACAGGAGAAGTAACTGGGGATTCAACATCTTGACTTATAGGTAACAAGAAATGGTTGGAGACACTGCATGGCTTGAACATACATAAAATCTTAAAGTCTGCCATCATAGTTACATACTTCCTCCAACAAGCCCACATGTACTCCAAGACCATACCTCCTAATAGTACCACTCACTGTTGGGGGCCATTCACTTGCAAACCACCATACCCAGTTTAGAGTTTAATAGATAAGGTTGCTTTTTAAGTGTGAAGTAAATATATGATATAGAGAACGACTTTTAAAACATTGTTATATAAAACTAAACTAGTTGTTCGTGACTCCAGGCAACTAATTCCAGTTACATGATGACAGAGGCCCACGTGTGACAATGTGAAATAATGGGTACCAATGATAGGCAGAAACACATCAAATTTAGGAAACTGAAACTTTTTTTTTTTTACTTTTTATTTTTTTTTTTTGGTTTTTTGAGACAGGGTTTTCTCTGTGGCTTTGGAGCCTGTCCTGGAACTAGCTCTGTAGACCAGGCTGGTCTCAAACTCACAGAGATCCGCCTGCCTCTGCCTCCCGAGTGCTGGGTTTAAAGGCGTGCACCACCACCGCCCGGCACAAACTGAAACTCTTAAAATAAGTTAATAGTATAAAACTCTTCAGCCTCTTTCTGCCGAAAGTTCTTTCATAACAAGGTTGCTTAGAATTGGTGACTTTTCATACTCATTATCAGGGAAATGAAGCAATACAGAAAAAAAATCAAGTTGTGTACAGCAACCCAAGGTCTCTTTCAATTCCTTAAAGAGGCTGTTTATTACACAGTTAAGAGAAATAAATCTTATTACATAAACAGTAGGGTTTAGGGCAGTGAAGGAGGCACAATACTACAGCCTGAGATGTTGTTCTCTTTATTAGGTACCTGAACTCAGGTCAAACTGGGGTTAATGGCTACAACACAGAAGAGAAGTTCATGACTAATCAGCATTAAGCAGAGGTGGCATTAACTAAAGATATTTTAATATGGGCATCAACATGAGGGTTAAAAGAGGAAAGAAGTTCTCAGAAGGAAAGCTACACAGACAGCATATTGAGAACTTCTCTAAAACAGTCACAATTGACTGTCTTACATTTTATTAGTCAAGAAATACTTTTACACAGTATCCAAAAGGTACAATGCATATTTTCGTATGTTCTTGAAGTGAAGAGAACAAAGTATTTAGTGCCTTTCTAACTGCAGAAAGATTTAATGTTTATTTATTTTTTTTCATCCTTCCACTTTTTTGTTACCTTTGTTTAACTCTGTTAAGCTGTGGTACTTTGTCTTCCTAAAACAGCTCATGGTCTAATAAAGAGCTGACTGGCAAATAATTAGGAGAAAGTATAGGTGGACTGGCAAGCAGAGACAACAAATAGGAAGAGAAGAAAAATAGAAAGACTAGTGAACAAAAGGAGAAGCAGAGGAGAATGCCAGGGTCCAGCCACTCAGCTACACAGCAAAACACAAAGTAAGGAGTAAAGAAAGACATATAGAATAGGAAAGATAAATGTCTGGAGGCTAAAGGTAGAGAGGATAATTTAAGTTAAGAAAAGCTGGCTAGAAACAAGCCAAGGTAAGGCCAGGCATTCATAAGTAAGAATAAACCTGTTTGTGATTATTTGGGAGCTTCGTGCTCCCCCAAAAGAGCCAAAAGAGTAAAAAAAAAAACAATAAGCACACAAAGCACACTTTTTTCACATTTAATTTTTTATTATTGCATTATAAATAGTACCATTCAAAATTTCCACCTCCTCCGCTCCTCCCATTTCCCTCCCGCTTCCCCACTCCCCCTCCCCTTTTCCCCTCCAGTCCTAAGAGAGGGCAGGTTACCCTGCCCTGTGGGAAGCCC